>JAABKJ010006172.1:0-22244 GCA_011634705.1 Andricus grossulariae | reverse complement strand
AAAATAACATTTGTACATTATTTTGCAAAATCTGAATAAGCATTACCAGCTTGAGATACAGAAATAAATATGATATACATTTGTTATGATAGTGTTGAACATAATGTAGAAAAGTTCAGCCTTTGGACAAAATCGAGTGCGAAGCACGAGATACGTGATGAGAATGTGTTCGTTAAAGTCAAAGGTGCTTTAACAAAAGAGAAGTCACAATCATCAAATTACAGTTGTCGATGATTTGACCTTTAATTTTAAAAGGTCCGGGCGCAAATGTGGGGGAAATACAAAGATCGACCGCGTAGCGCGAGATAAACACATCAACGAGCGCGAAGCGCGAGAGAAATATACTATCAGGCGCGAAGCGCGAGAACCAACAGTCGCGCGCGCTAGGCGCGCTCAAACTTGCGAGCCAAGCGCGCAATGAGAATGTGCTCGCGTGGCGGGCAGATTTGTTAAATTGGAACAATATTTCAAATACAGACTTCGAAGTGATTCTTTAACATTAGGTTTTTATGATCTTTTTTCGACGAAGCTATGATCCCTGTTTCTTAAGTTGAGGGGAGAAAAGATAAACTTTGGTATGAGTGCATTGCGTCCTTGAATTACAGAGTTGTTTTTCAGAACCAGTGAATATATTCACAAGATTAAATGTTAATTTTTGTTAATTTAATAGAATAATCATTTCGGAAAAAAGAGTATTCATCTCTTATTGGATTGAAGGTCAAAAAAAAAGCATACGTTTTATATTATAGATTGAGATTGAAGCTTCCTCGATTTTATTTTAATTATATATTCCAAACAGATTAACAGTTACACGAAAATTTTACAGATTTTTTCATTGAGATGTTAACAAAAGATTAAATTTTTCCTTAAATATCATCCCATGTGGAAATTTTGTCATGGCGCTAGCTGGGCCCAAAATAGGAAAAAATTGGCCCTAAATTGGGGATTTAGACAGAACCAAATCACAAATGAAACGCCTAACCCAGCCAGAGCCTAACTTACCGACCGACTTGACCCCAACTTGGCTTTATTTATTTTTCTAGTCTCAGCCACATTATAATTAAAAATTTTTTATTTCAGAGAAACATTTCAAGTAGCTGAACATTTTAAGACAAATCTTATTCCTAAACCGGCTTATTCGTCGTCAGCCTCATTTTTCGGTTGCCATCCCAATCTTTGGAATTAGTGGAGACCTATGCTAACATGGAAAAGTAATCGAGGTTATATTTTCAAAACTTTAAAAACAGGTCAAATACATGGAGGAACTTAATTTTTCTCCAAGAGGATTTATTTTGCACTTCAAATTGTCAAAAAAATTCACATTGTAATATCGCACTGAAATAAACTTCTTTCAAAGCGAATCAGAATTACGCTTGCAATTTTCAACCACGAAATTCACTTGTTTTATTATAGCGAAGTTGCCGCATTACCAAAGAATGAATCGAAGAGACCGAGAATCGATATTAGAGTTCGGCGCGCAAATTCAAATTTAAATGAAACTAAATGAAAGCAATGGAGCCAAACGGTGTTGACGTTTTGGCAATTTAAATGATTCGATAATATAAATTGAAAAAAGATGATCGTGACAGAACTGTTAAACTCAATTTTGAATAAAATTATTTACAATTATTTAATCAATGAAACATTTAATTATTTGAATTATGATTTGTACGTAATCTACATTATAGATTAATTTTTTTTTCATTTTTGATTTTTGAAGGATCAGTTAACTGGTCATCTACTTGTCTGTAAAAAATATTTCAGAAAGTGTAATTCTGTGAAATAATCTATAGTTTATTAAATAAACAAGGAGTTATTAAACTAATTTTAATTAAAATTTTGAACGCTACAAGTGCTTTCCACTTTCGGCATTTTTGATCATTTGAATCACACTTCAATAATTAATACAGACGAAATCACAAAAACACTCGCCAACGTATTCTCAAACCAACCTACTTGTGTTCAAGAGGTTCAAGATGGAGCCCGGCTGAAAATAGATGCACAACCAAGTTGATGACGCCACAATCAAGAGCTGTGAAACAGAGTTCGTTTAAACTAGATTTAAGATAATTACCCTATTATAGCCATAAAATAATTTTCCAAGTTGGGGCCAAACTTGTAACTGGGCAAACATTTGGCAATTCCAACACGGATTGGGATTGTAGTTTAAACAATTGAAAATATGCACAAACATTTCTTCCTATAAAAAGTTTCCCTGATGAGGAAGCCTAAACGGCCTCGAAACATGTTAGATCCTCGTTGTTTACAAACATACTCCTTTTTAAGCCTTCTTGTGCAATTCTATTACACAATTTGACTTTTTTAAGTTAATGTTTAAAAAAAAATTTATTTCCAAAAATTTAATAAGTAGAGACAGTAAGCCATAGATCCTGCTGTCTTTCTCTAGAGTTCGCTTCTTTGTACTGTTCTCAAAAGTTCGGTTCTTGGTCAACTCTAAATAAATTTATCAATCCATAATCTTAAGACTAAGTTTTGGATGTTCCAGTTAGAGAATTACTTTTTGAGCCAACTAATTCAACAACCCTGATTAAACATTACCTGGGTAATCCATTTTTTATATTAATCAATGATGAGTAACTAATGTTTGATGCTCAAACGTCTATTATAATGTACGATATATGAAGTAAATGAATAGATTGATGTTTAGGGTGACAAGCACATTTATTTTTATGAAATATTACAGAATATATCTAGGGTTTGAAATAGACCTTTACAAACGTAGGAAGCAGTTTGAGGTATGACATTGATGTTTGAGTAGAAAATTTAGAATACATTTGTGTATTATTTGGTCCTAAAAGAACAGGATATGCATGTCTTATATAATGAGAAACATATTCAGGTTCAAAAGGTTCTGCTTGTGCATTATTTGCAACATGATTATTTGTGTACAGGGTGTACAAAAGGTGTATGAACAGCTGCATGTGGATGTGCTATAATATGATTGCCATGTTGTCCCAAATTAGCAGGCAATCCCATATGATGAGGTAATACAGGTCCTGGATGATTAATAACCTGCGCAGGTTTCTGAAGGACTGCTTGTGTCCTAATTGGAAGGTTATTATTTACAGTGTTTCCAGAAAGGGTTACAGGCTGTACAGAAGATACTGAACGTGTAACTGTAGGAGATACTGGACGTTGAAGAGATACTTGGCCTTGAGGAATTACTGGCCGCATAGGAGATCCTGGTTGTCCATTGGATACTTGTTGTCCATTTAATCCTTGTTGTCCATTCAATCCTTGTTGCCCATTTAATCCTTGTTGCCCATTTAATCCTTGTTGTCCATTTAATCCTTGTTGTCCATTTAATCCTTGTTGTCCATTGATTTCTTGTGTTCCATCGGTTCCATGACGTTGATTCCTACGATCAAGATCATCATCATCGTCATCATCATCATCGTCATCATCATCATCATCATCATCATCATCATCTTCATATTCTTCCTCTTTTGGCTTAGGCTTTGGAACATCATATTTTTTCAGATGTTTTCCTATTGTTTTGCCCCCAGGTTTCTTTTCTAAGAAACGTCCCAAGGCACCCAGTTTTCTTCCAATCTTATTATTCACTTCTTTTCTTCCTCCCATCATTTTTACTACTGGAATTGTCAGAGCCCCTCCTACAACTGCTGCCAATATTATAGCGTTTCTGTCAGCATCTGGTCCTCCTGCTCCTCCCATTGGCATTCCCATTCCTGGCATTCCCATCCCTCCCATTCCCATTCCCCCCATTCCCATTCCTCCCATTCCCATTCCCCCCATTCCCATTCCCATCTGTCCAGCAACTTCTGGAAAATAAAATATCAAATAAAATATTAGAATCTAATTCAACAGTGCCCTTCGCTGAAAAAAGCGAGACCTCTACCAAAAATACGCTTTCTACAGAATCTAAAAATTATGAGAAGAGAAAGAGAAGTGTTTTTGTAGTTCGAGAAGGTACACAAGTAATTTTAAGTTTGGGAAAGGTAGAGAAAAAGTTTTGTAGTCAGAGAAGGTTAAACAACAATGTTATACTTGGAACATGTGGAAAAATAATTTTGTAATTGAAAAAAATGAAAAAGTAATATTTGCTTGTAAGAGGTAAAGAAGTACTTCGATACTTGGAACAGTTACTAAAGTAATTTTGTAGTTGGAGAACAGGTACAAAAGTAATTTTGTAGAACGAAATGATCCGAAAGTAATTTTTATATGTTTATTTTCAAGCAATATGGGAGAAAATAATTTGGCTAGTATTA
The DNA here is from genome assembly GCA_011634705.1 of Andricus grossulariae. Lineage (NCBI taxonomy): Eukaryota > Metazoa > Arthropoda > Insecta > Hymenoptera > Cynipidae > Andricus > Andricus grossulariae. The sequence continues at coordinate 17,994 of JAABKJ010006172.1, read as the reverse complement.
CGGAATTTTCCGTATCATTAGCCCTGAAGATGATAGTTCATAATTGATAATGAAGAAGTAGAAGGACAATGAAATTAACTGAGAATTAATGGTTTATCAGATATAACATAATAATAGCAATTAAGTGAAAGATATAGGTGAGGTTAAACTCACAGAGACATCTGTTTTAAATTGAATGGCGTTACACGATCAAATAATGTGAGCTAGAATTAAAAACAATTATATTTAATTTGAAATTGAATTTAGTAAAAAATTAATTTACAATTGATAACAATTATATACAAAACTTTAAATGAAAGAGTTTTTAGATTTTCACTTAACAATATGTTATCGTGCAAATTCACTGAATGGACAAGTGTGGTGTGGAAGAAGAAAGAAATTTGGTGTCATTATGTATGTTATATACCGCTAGTATTATTAAACTTACCATTGAGTATGTTTAAAACAATACTTATCATGAGCTGGATAGGAACAAAGAACTTCATTTTAGTCAGAAATAATAAAATCATACGTGTACGCCGTCTCGGGCAACACTGAAATTCCAAAAGGTTCCTGCTTCGTGTATTATTTGTTATTAGATTTTCAGTCCTTGGCATTTCGGAGATATGGGGACCATGGGGCCGAGTGATTGGCGGTGCCAGCAATGCGAGACAAACAGTAGCATGTCATTTAATTTCAAAATATGCTTCAATAACCTTCACGTGATAAGTAAGTGAAGGATAAATTCATGATGAAATTAAACAAACACGAAAAATACTCTATAAAAAAATATGTTTTCGACTAATAGCTAGGTTATATCAGAATATGTTCTGTATTCTAAACCATTCTAATATTCTGGAATATTTTTGAGGTATATAGATTATATTGGAATGTTTTAGTGCGTGAAAAATGGTCAATCAGATTAACGCAAATAATATATTTATTTTTACTAAATATTATAAAAATGGGCTACCTAAAAATTCAACCTTTAGAAACGCCACAATAAGTTTGAAGCAGAAAAATGATGTTTTGTATTTTTATTCAGAAAAATCCTCTTTTTATTTTCAGCCGTGTATAGGATGAACAGGATGTGCATTTCCTAAAAGATGAGTAAGCTGAGTAATATTTTCTTCAAAATGAGGAGGAGATGCAACGTGATTATATCCATGATGATTCTCAGTAGAATATCCAGGATGTGCAGCAGCTCCTGGACGTTCAAGATATGCTGAGCGTTCATAAGTTGCTGGGTGTAAAGGAGATCCTGGGTGTCCAAGGGATCCTGGATGTTCAAGATATCCTCCGTGTTCACCTACTTCATGGTTCCTCCCTATTCCAGGATGCTCATCTTCATAATCGTCTTCATCATAATCATCGTCCATAGGTTGTTGCTTCGGTCTATGATAACTTTGTAAATATTTTCCCACCCTTCGTCCCATAGGTGCACGTCCTACTATGCGCCCCAGCGCTGCTATTTTTCTGCCAATCTTATTATTAACTTCTCTCCTTCCTCCCATTTTTTTTATCATTGGATATGCCGCCATTGCAGCAATAATTGCTCCCATTGCTAATCCTGCTTTTCCTGATGGCATTCCTCCCATTCCTCCCATCCCGCCCATTCCGCCCATTCCTCCCATTCCTCCATAATCTGCATATTGTCCGGCAACGTCTTGAAAATAAAAAAGACATAAAATCAAATATTAGAATACCATAAAAACTCAAAATGATATGTTCATAGAAGTGGCGGCAAGAGCAATTTTTGTTTAAATATCAGAAAAATGTATATATTCTTGGCAAATTTTATAGACGATTGTGCCAGAAATAATCAAAAAGTATAACTTAATAACCAGCGCAGGCATGAGAGTAATTTTGTAGTTGGAACAGGTACAGAAATAATATTGTACTCGAAACAAGAAAAAAATTATTTTGCTCTGGGAACAAGTAAAAACAGAAAATTTGTACTGGAAACGGGTAAAACTATATTTGTGTACTTAGAATAGATACAAAAGTAATTTTTTAATAACGAACGGTACAAAAGTAATTTCGTATTGAAAAAAGGTTCAAAGTGGTTCATTCGATCGATTCGATACGAGTAACAATCAAGATTCTGTTAATTATCAGTTTAATATACGAGACGATTACATCGTCGCGTAACAGTCGAGCGAGATTCTCGACAAGATGAGCGAAAGTATCGTGATTCTCAATCATAAGATTAAATAAATATTTTAATACTGAATTTTAAAACACTGCCATTTGATAGTCAAGAAAATAATTGTATTGGCTTATGTAAGAAGAAAATTTGTTTGCTCATGTACTGATTTAATACGTCCGAATCTACAGAAGGCAAATTTTGCATAGAATATTCCTTTTCTTAAAAAAGTAGTAGTTACGAGATCTCGCATATATTTTTGTCAAAAATCTTCTTGCTTTTAGACCCTGCGTAAACAATGTAAAAAGACTGTAGAAGATTTTAAAGCAAAATTTTGCAATTTTGCAATATTACAAAATTGTAGAAAAAATTCGTGTAAGTTTAAAGAGATATTTAGAAGATTTAAAATGATGAAAAATAATTTAAAACTTGTAAAGATATCAACTTTTTTCAATGTACATTTTTGAGGATTTTGAAAAACTAAGGCTTTTTAAGAATTTTGAAAGGTTTGAGAAGAATAAAAAACCTTTCTCGATATTCCTGCGGAAATCGCAATTTTTTTATTATTTTGAAGATTAATTTTAAGATAAAAATGAAACAGAAATTTTAAAACTGATATGATTTCCTAAAATTTCCAAAAAGGATTGTAGAAGGTGTTAAAGCAACATTCTTCAGTTTTTTAAGATTACAAAATAAAGAAACTTCGAGTAACTTTGAAATAAATTTAGAAGTTTTAAAAAGATTTAACAACATTTTTAAACTTGAAAAGTTTTTCAAAAAAATTGTAACAAAATGTACATTCTTGAAGATACTGAACAAAAAGTTCAGAAGCTTTTTAAGAACTGCGAATGGTTTGGAAGGAATAAAAACATTTTCTTAATATGTCTGGGTAAATTTTAAATGATTTTTATATCGAAAAATTAAGTTTAAGAACAAATTTAAAAAGATTTAAAAAAATTTCAGATCTGTCAGAAAAGAATTCGGAAGATATTAAGGCACTTTTTTAATTTTGCAGAATTTGTAAAAAATTGTAGGAAATATTTGAATCACTTTGAAGGGTATTGAGAGATTTTAGAACTTTTAAAGAAATAATAAAAATATTTTTAAACTTGAAATGATTTCCGAAAATTTATTAAATGTTTTTTTTAATTGCTTCCCAACTTCTAAAAGTCCTAAATATCCTCTAAGGGAGTGTCTAAGTCTAAACGTTCCGAACAAATGCGGCTATCTATATTGAAATTTCGGTACAAATTGCCCTTTTTCGAGCTCCCGGTATTCGTATCGAAAAAATCAGACAATCTGTACCGAAATTTCGGTCCACGTAGCCACGCACATCTTTTAAACTGACTCGAATTTGTCCTGATATTTTGAAAATCCTGTACAATAAAATAAATTTCTTCAACATTTTATAGATTTTTTTTTCTGAAATTCTGAAAATTCTTTTTGAATTTTTTCAAGAATTTTAGAAAAATCATATTTCTATAAATTTATAAACAAACTGATCATATTTATTTCCTTGGTCTCAGATCTCAAAATCAATTTTTTTCTCGAATTTGTGTGTTCAAAACCTTTTAACAAATAAATAAGTATACGAAATATTTATTTCATAATAAAACTTCTTTTTCCCCTAAAGTCAAAAAACCACACGCGCGCATAGCGCGCGATTGGCGATGATAGTACTACTCTATTATTTTATCGTTCAGGAATGCATCGATAATGTTCAATTATTCCTTCCTATTTCAGCGTAAGAATTTAAAAGGAAAAAAAAACATTTGTTTGTGAGAAAGTTAATAATAATATTTTAACTAATGAATAATACATTTTGCCTAATGATTGCTTAAGGTCTTATAGTGAAAGTTGCACTAAAGTTATGTCAAGTTAAAAAATGAGCAATGGTAAAAATAATTGATAAAATGAAAGGTAGTATCCCATTGTTCATTGTATCTAATTTTAGAACAGAACTGAATGTGAACTTCAGAAAAAAGATTTCAGGTTGAATTTGTTTATTTAACAATAGTTATCTATGGTTGTATGTTTTTGCCTTTTCTTGAGGTTAAAGTTGCAATTCTTATTTGATACTAATGTTATAAGCTAAGTTTATTCCATGAAAGATTCTCAACAAAATATTATTCATAAAAATATCAATTGCATGATTCATAAAAAATTATTATAAATAAAAGCGTACCAAAGAGATTTGTAGAGAATCTTGCAAATAATAAAATAAATAAAATAATAAGGGAAAAATAAAAATTGCAACTTTTACTTAAAGAGAAAGAAAAGGCACAAAAACCTGAATAACTAATATTAAATAAACCATTTTAACCACAAATGTTGTTTTCTGAAGTACACCTTCAGTCTTGTTACAAAATTATATACAATGAAGAATAGCAAAAGTCTCATAGATTTTATAAATCATTTTTAACAATCCTCATTTTGGAACTTGACATAACTTTAGTGCGCCTTAAATAATGTGCAATTTTCAACCCAATCAACATTTATCACATCATTTAAAATTCTCGTATCGTCGTGCAACACTTTCTAAATGTAATTTTTTTCATTTGAACAAGTACAAGAGTAATGTTGTACTTGGAACAGACACCAAAGTAATTTTGTACTTGGAACAGGTACGTAACACTTTTATAGAAACGTGTCGATTACAAATTAATTGATTAAATATAGCAAAAAAGCCAAAAGTTATTTTTTTAAACAATTCTGCAAAATTGTTTAAAAAGTATTGCGCATATACTTATACTTACCAATAGATATATTGAAAACGACACAGCCAAAGAAAAGAAGGGCAATATGAAACTTCATTTTCTTCACACAGAATGAAATGCTTCTTCACCAATTTCGTGAACAATGCTGGTAAATTCAACAAAAAAATTGTTTATTGATATTTGTACTTTATAATTTTCTGCTCTTTATCTGATAAATGCGGAAGATTTAACGTTTTATATATGACGTTTCGACACAGCAGAGACTAACTTTACAAGAGGAGCGATGAGTGGTGAGTGAGATTAAGTGATTATGATTCATGACGATATTAAACAAATATGAAAAACACACTTTCTTGAAAGAAATATGTTTTCGACTAATAGCTTCGTTATATGAGATTATATTCTGTATTTTAAATAATTTCAAAATTCTGGAGCATTCTTGGGACAAATAGATTATTCTGGAATGTTCTAGTGCTTGAAAAAGGGTCAATCAGATTAAGGAAAACAATATATTTATTCTTCTAAAATATTATAGAATCTGGCTACATTTGAAATTCGACCTCAAGAAACGTAGGAAAGAGTTTGGGCAGAAAAATGATGTTTTGGAATTTTATTTGGAAAAATCCTTTTTTTTTCCAGCCGCTTATAGGATGAATGCGACTGCTGGACTATGTTGAGGAGATGCTCAAAAGGGCTATTTCAAAAACTACATCACACTATTTCCCTTATTTTCCTTTTTCTCAAGGATTCCTCTTTTTCGTCTGTTTTCAAGAAAATTTCCCTTTTTCTCGTTTTTTTTCCTTTAAATACGTACTGAATTAACAAATTTATTTATTTTTCTTTGAAAGTTTTTACGTTTTGATTTAAGAGTCTAATATTATATTTTTATTCGGAATTTATCTATTTTTATTAAAAATTCTACTGTTTGGTTGAAGAATGAATCGATTTTAGTTGAAAATTAGCTTATACAATTTTTCATTGAGAACTAATATTTTGTTTTTGAAAATTCAACTACTTGGTTGAAGTTGAACTAATTTGTCAAATTTTTACTTTATTGTTTGACTATTGAACTACCTTGTTGAAAATTCGTTTTTTGTTTGTTGAAAATTAATTTTTTAACTGAACATTCAATTATTCTATTTTTGGTTGAAAATTGATTATTTTTAGTTAAAATTTCAACTAATTAATTCTTCATTGAGAATTCCACTTTTTTTGGTTGAATATTCAACTGCTTAGTTTTCTATAAGTATGAATCAGTGAAAAACTTAATGATTAAAATAGTAGTTAGACATTTCACTGATTATTCAGTGATTTCAGACTTATTCACTAATCAATTCAGTAACACCAGAGCAACACGTGTGAAGCATAACTTCTAAGTTTTACACACGGTGCAGAGTTGCCAACTCCCAAAAGTGCTAATTTCACTGAATGAATTTCCAGCTATTTCAATCAGCGAAATTTCACTGACAATCAATGACCATTTCACTAATTCATATTTTGAGAGTTAGAAGTTGATTTGCTTTGTTAAACATTCATTTTATTGGTTAAATACTTAACTCTTTTGGTAAAAAAGAATTTTCGCAACTGAAAATTTATTTATTCCATTATTGGTTGAAAATTGATCGTTTTTAGTTGAAAGTTCAACAATTTAATTGAAAATTTATGTACTTTATTGTAAATTCATCTTTTTTATGGGAAATTGATTTTCTTCATTGAAAATTCAATAACTTTGTTGAACCTGTTTGTTAAAAATTCATTTTATTATTTAAAAATCCATCTCCCTAGATAAAAAGTTAACTAATTTGTTTAAAAATCGTTTCATTTTTGAAAATTAATTGTTTTAACTGATAAATTATCTATTCCATTATTGTTTTGTAAATTGACCGTTTTTACTTAAAAATTGAACAATTTGGTTGAAAATTTATGTACTAAAAAGCCTGGAAAAACTCTTCGTAATGGATTTGATGAAAATCTTGTTGAGATAAAGTTGCCCTGAACTCCACTCGAAACGACCTTGCTCAGCTTGAATTAATTCATTCAACTATCGAGTTTCGAGTTTTCTAACCACCCATACATATATGAAAGTACTTTTGCAAGAAGAACAGGTGTAGTAGAAAATAGTTTGGTAATTGAAACCGGTGTAGAACAAAAGTGATTTTGCATTTGAAACAGGTGTGGTAAAAAATTAATTTTGTATTTAGAACACTTTTAGTGCGAATGTAATTTTTTAATTGGAACAGATGTAGATCAAAAGTAATTCTGCATTTAGAGCAGGTGTAGCACGACAATAATTTTTAACTAAAACAAGTGTAGTACCAAAGTAATTTTGTGATTGGAACATATGTAGAACAAAAGTGATTTTACATTTGGAACAGGTGTACTAAAAAAGTAATTTTGTATTTAGAACAGTTTTAGTACAAAAGAAATTTTTCAATTGAAACAGATGTAGAATAAAAGTAATTCTGCATTTGGAACAGATGTAGTACTAAACTAATTTTGTAATTGGAAGAAGTGTAGTACAAAAATAACTTTGTGACTTAAGCAGGTGTAGTACATAAGTGATTTTTAACTGAAACAGGTAAGGTAAAAAAGGATTTTGTAACTGGAATAGGTTTAGTACAAATGTAAATTTGTAACTAGATCACATGTAGCGCAAAAGTAAGTTTATAACTCGAACAGGTCGAGTACAAAAAAATTTTTTATAACTTGAGCAGATGCAGTTATAAAAGTAATTATTACAAAAATTATCAGAACAAAAACTGGACACAAAATGGTACAGAAGATGTTATGTAGAATATATCTACTTTACAATATTTTGTACAGTATGAATAATGTATGCATCAAAAATACGTTTTTCATCATCTTGCTTTTATCATTTTTCGAGGGCTTGGGATCTGAGATACGGGACGCTGCCTGCATAAATTATTCTAATCTATATCGCAAGATACTCACTTATTACGAAGCTTTGTTTCGCCAAGAACTACTCACACACCTTCCTGCTCTATGATTGTTATCATCTGAAACAACAAGTTCAAGCATCGTTAACACTAAATGATATTTTACGAATGCGTAGAAAGAACAGCGTATCTAAATTCCTCAATCCACAATCTTGAGACTAAACTTTTGTGCTTATAGTTAGATAATTACTTTTTGACCCAACCAATTCAACAACTATGATTAAACAATAAACATTGTGTTCCAACTGTTCCTCTTTTTGCGCAAAAATTATTTTCACGTTCCAAAAAATTAATGTTTTATGCTTAATTGTCTACTATAATGTGCGATATATAAAATAAATAAATAGATTGATGTTTAAGGTGGAAAGTACATTTATTTTTCTGAAATATTACACAATATGCCTAGATTTTAAAATAAATCTTTACAAAAGTAAGAAGCAGTTTTGTATATGACATTGATGTTTTGATAGAAAATTTAGAGTGCAGTAGTGGAATATTAGGCCCCGAAGGAATATGATATGTTTGTCTCACATAATGAGTAACATGTATAGGTTCAAGAGGGCCTGCATGTGCATTATTTGTAACATGATTATTTGTGTACAGGGTGTACAAGAGGTGTATGAAGAGCTGCACGTGGATTTGCTATATTACGATTTACACGTTCTCCCAAATGAGCAGGCATTCCCATATGGTGGGGTAATACAGCTCCTGGACGATGAGAAACCTGTGCCCTATTTGCAAACTGGTGTTCAGGATATATTGAACGTGTAACTGTAGGCGATGCTAAGTGTCCAGGAGATCCTGGGCGTTGCAGAGATTCTTGGCGTTCAAGATTTGCTGAGTGCAAAGGAGATCCTGGATGTCCATTCAATCCTTGCTGTCCATTCAATCCTTGTTGTCCATTAAATCCTTGTTGTCCATTTAATTCGTGTTGTCCATTGAGTCCAGGATGTTGATTCATATGATTATGATGATCATCATCCTCGTCGTCATCATCTTCATTATCATCATCGTCATAATCTTCTGGCTCAGGCTTTGGACGATCATATTTTTTGAGATATCGTCCCAGTCTTCTTCCCCCACGTTTCTTCTCTACGAAACGTCCCAAAGCTCCCAGTTTTCTTCCAATCTTATTGTTCACTTCTTTCCTTCCTCCCATTCCTTTCACGACTGGAATTGCTAGAGCACCCCCTACAACTGCTGCTAATATCATAGCATTTCTGTTAGCATCTTCTCCTCCTCCTCCCATTGGCATTCCCATTCCTGGCATTCCCATTCCCATCCCTCCCATTCCCATTCCCATTCCACCCATTCCCATTCCCCCCATTCCCATTCCAAACTGTCCAGCAACTTCTGAAAAGAAATAACATATTAGAATCTAATTCAGCAGTGCCCTTTGCGGAAAAATAGTGAGACCTCTATAAAAAATATGCTTTCCACACAAACTAAAAATGATTAGAAGAGGTAGAGAAGTGATTTTGTAGTTCGAGATGACACACAAGTAATTTTCAGATTGGGAGAGGTGGAGACAAAATGTTGTATTTGGAAAAGGTCAAACAACAATGTTATACTTGGAACATATGGCAAAATAATTTTGTACTTGGAACAAAGAAAAAACTGAAAAGGTACAAGAGTTATTTTATAGTTGGAGAAGGTACACACGTAATTTTGTAATTATCTGAGGTAAAGAAGCAATTTTTTATTTGGAGAATAGGTACAAAAGTAGTTTTGTAGTTCGAACCGATACGAAAATAATTTTGATACTTTGATGATATTTTGATGAATGATATTTTGATTAAAAACGACATTTTAAAAAAATATTTACTATTGATCATAATTAATACATAAAGTTAATGTTATTTAATTAATTAATTGAGAATGAATAAAATATCAGATATAACCTGATAATGAACATTAAGTGAAAGAAATGGTTTAGGTGAAATTCACAGACATATGTTTTTAATCAAATGTTCTTATACGTTTAGATAATGTAAGATGAAATCAATAACAATTTAATTAAATTTTAAATTGAATTGAATATACCTGTAGTATTATCATACATACCATTAATTATGTTCAAAACAACACAAATAATGAGCTCAATAGGAATAAAGAGCTTCATTTTCGTCAAAAAGAATAAAATGATACGTGGACAATGTATTAGACGATACTGCGAAATTTCCAGATGGTTGCTGCTTCGTGTATTACTCATTATTTCTAGATAATTTACGAGTACCTAATCTACATATTTGCATGCTCATTTTGCAGGTTGTATTCTTTTCTTACATCAGCGCTTATATGAAATCAGTTTATATGTCTGATTAGAGTCAAAGCTTTATGTCATATAATTTCAAAGTATGGTTGAATAAATTTCACGTAATCAGTAAGTAAACGATATGATTTATAACGAAATCAAACAAACACGAAACATACTTATCTTGAAAAAAAACACGTTCTCGAATATTAGCTACATTAGATGATATTATATTTTGTATTCTAAATCATTTCAAAATTCTCGTATATTCTTGAGGTATAAGTTATTCTGGAATATTCTGGTGCTTGAAAAAGAGAAAATCAGATTAGGGCAAATAATGAATTTATTTTTCCAAAATATTACAGAATTTTGATACATTTGAAATTTGACCTTTAGAAACGTAGGAACAGGTTTAAAACAGAATAATGATGTTTTGGATTTCCAGTTAGAAAAATCCTTGTTTCGTTTTCAGTCTCATATAGGATGAAGAGAATGTGCATGCCAAAGAAATATGAGTAAGCTGAGTAATATTTCCTCCAAATTTATCAGAATTTGCATATCCTGTATAATGCATAACATTTACATTTTCTGCACTATAAGGAGGAGATGCAACGTGATTAGATCCATGATGATTTTCAGTAAAATATCCAGGATGTGCAGCATCTCCTGGATGTTCAAGATATTCTAATGTTCCATGAGTTGCTGGGTGTAAATGAATTCCTGGATGTTCAAAAGCTGCTATGTGTCCACTTATTTCGTGGTTCCTCCTTATTCTAGGATGCTCATCTTCATAATCGTCCTCGTCATAATCTTCGTCCATAGGCTCTTGCTGCAGTCTATGATAACTTTGTAAATATTTTCCCACCGTTGGTTCCATAGGTGCACGTCCTACTATGCATCCCAGCCCTGCTAGTTTTCTGCTAATCTTATCTTTAATTTCCCTCGCTGTCATTGCAGCTATAATGCTACAGCTTTTCCCTAGGTCATGCAACAAGTTGATGTTGATTCAGCAGTGATTTTTAATAGTATACTTTCCGGGATCGTAACGAAAATTTCAGAGGGTAGTGTAGTTCAATCTTTAGCAAATAAAATTAATGTGTAACAAAGTAGTTTAAGATTTAACCAAGTAGTTACATTTTTAACAAAAAAGATAAATTCCTAATGAAAAATTTAATAGTGGAATTTTCAACTGAAAACTATCAATTTTTAACCAAAAATCGGATAGTTAAATTTTCAGTTACAAAAATTAATTTGAAACAAACAAAAAAAGAGAATTTTCCAAAAAATATGTAGTTACATCTTGAACCATGTAAATGCATTTTTAACAAAGTAATTCAACTTTCAACCAATTAGTTGAATTTTTCACGGAAAAGGCTGAATTTTCAGCTAAAAATGGATTAGTTTAATTTTCAAATAAAAAAAAACGAATTTTTAACAGAATGCCCCAATCTTTAACCAAATTTGTAGAATTTTCAACCAAAAGAGATAAATTTTGAATAAAAAAAGTAATAGTGGAATTTTCAATTCAAAAGAATTAACTTTCAGCAAAAAATAGTTGTATTTTCTTATTTAGTTTTATTGATTCAGTTCAAATTTAAGCAGATAAAAAAAGAGAAGAAGGGTAACTTTCGTGAAAACAGGGGGAAAATAGGAATTCTTTGAAAAAGGGGAGAAGAAGGGAATAGGTCACAAATCGTCACAAAATCTGCCCCCCTCCCTCTCCATCTGACAGTTTGACGTATTTTTTGGACGGCCTCTAATATACTCAACTTTCCTTAAAATAGTTTCTCGTTATTGAAATTTAAATGTAATTAGAACAAATTAGTCAAAGCAAGCACCGTGCACCTACAAAAAAGTTTTTCGTGACCTCTTAAGACGTTAATTGAGTACAAAAGTCATTTTCTTTTTGGAAGAGATGTAGTACCAAAGTAATTTTGATACTGGAATATGTGTAGTACGAAAGTAATTTTGTGATTGCAACAGGTGTAATGTAAAAGTAATTTTGAAATTGGTTCGCGAACGTACCGAGTACCCAAACAGCTCGAGCTTGCTATCCGATGGGGTTCCTGATTGAAAATTTGAGGTAAAAAATCGACAATTTTGACCCGAATGGCCCAAGTTGGTTAAGCTTAAATAAAGTGGATAATTCTAATAAGGCTCATTATAGGTGGGTTCCTGATCACACATTTGGGGTCAAAATTCAACAATTCGACCATTTTCATCCAAACGCCATCAAATTAAAATTAAATAAACTTGCAGTTTTCAATGAGACTCATTACTGGCGGACATTTTGGGATTCAGATTACAAATTTTAGATTAAAATAAAAAATTTGACATTTGTTATCCAAATGGCCCAAATTTTTAGAAAATTTAAACACTGGCTGATTTCCATGAGACTCAGAACTAAAATTAAAATTTTTAAAATTTTTATTCAACAATGCTCAAACTTCTGGAAAGTTCAATCAATTAGCAGATTTCTACAAGACTCAGAACTAGGGAGTTTCTCGCGTTTCTGGTCAGAAATTTAAGGTCAAAATAAAAAATTTTGAAACTTTTGATAAATATAGTTCAACCTTTTGGAAAATTCAATAAATTATCAGATTTTCACGAGACTCAGATCTAAGGGAGCTTTTCGTTTTTCCAGAGGGCACGGCGTAAAATGAGCTCAAAAAAGGGGAAATAGGGGGATTTTTTCACGAATAAGGAAAAAGATTTCAGATTAATTTTTACATGTAGAAAAGAAGAAAAACATTTTTCTAAAGAAATGTTATATTTTTGTTCATGTCTGTATAGTTATAATGTTATATTCAGTCAATTTTCCAAATCTACACGGTGCATATTAATTATTGCTTTGTTCACAACGTAGACTAGAGAAACAGAATCATATTAAAATAGACATTTATCTTCTACACATTTCTCTTGATTCCATCTACGAATTTTATAATGTTATGTGAAATATAGATTTATAAAAACATTTTTTGGTTCAAAACTTGGAGAAATATAAACATCTTGAACTTTGGAAGGAACTCAAATGTATTTGAGAATCTAAGTGAAGTACGTTAAAGTTTTTTGGGTCCACAATTTGACGTTTGGCGTTTTACGCCAAGTTTGACGCTGCCATGGGACACCACATATTGAAACACGCACTAGGCACATGCGCGCTTGCATTCAAAGAAAATTTTTCCGCGTAATTCAAATATTGTATTTTTAATGGAAAAAGGGGAAGATTTTCGAGAATAGAGGAAAATGGGGAATTTTCGAAAAAAAAGGAAACGCAGAAAAAAAGGTGAAGACTGTGCACCCTGGTTATCTGATCACAAATCTGAGTCCAACAAATAGAAAGTCGACATTTCTTATCCAAATAGTCCAATTTATTGAAAAATTTCAAATGCTATGCCTGATTTTTATCAAACTCAATACGGAAGGTCGTTTTGGGTTTCTGCTCATAAATTTAAGGTCAAAATTATGACAAGTTTGCACGTAGTTGGTAACTGACACAATTGTGCACGTGCACAGATGGGACAATACCAACTGTGCACGTCGAAATCTAGACGTGCACAGTTGAAAGTCTCTTAACTGTGCACGTCGACATTTAGACGTGCATAGATGGTACCCAACTAACGTTTCACGGGCATAGTGTGGAGAGTACCATTTGTGCCCGTGCACAGTTAGGAGTGTTCCATTTGTGCACGTCTAAATATCGACGTGCCCAGTTGGGAATGTCCCATCTGTGCACAGTTGGGAATGCTTCATCTGTGCACGTTCACAGTTGTGACAGTGGCCAACAACCACCGGCCCTTGACGTGCACAGATGGGAGGGTAACGTATGTGCACGTGAACCGTTGTAAGGGCACCATCTGCGTACATTAAAATGTCGATGTGCACAGTCAGAAGAGTCCCATCTCAGCACGTGTACAGTTAGGAGACTCCCATCTGTGCACGTCTGAATTTAAACGTGCACAATTGGACCTTTGTACAACTGTGTCTGCACAGTAAAAAAAATTGTTCAAAATGATACCGAAATCAACGTCATTTTGATATGCAACAAAAATGATATTGAAATTAAGAGCATTTTGATTGACCGCAATAAATGATCGACTTTTGAGATCAAAATGATCTGATTCAGAATCATGTATCAAATCAAACCAAAGTGGCCGCCGTTCTTGGAGTACTGAAGCTCATATGTGAGCTTTTTATGGTTTCTGATCGTGCAGTGTACTTGAAAAGTAAAAATATTAACAAAATCTGATATTAGAATATATCACCTGTTAAGTGTAGTTGTCACTTGCATGGGGTTAGATAAAACTTTTAGGTTATGTCGTTATGACATCAGCGTAAAAAATTGGCGGCCATTTTGTTCAGTCTGACAAATGACACTAAAAGCAGATCAAAATCATCCGAATAGAAAGATCATTATGATCTCGAAAGTCAAATCATCGTTGGAGCAAAATGATCTGCAACAAAAATGATCCTTTTCTTTTACTGTGTGTGGCCAACGGCGTGCGGAGTTGGGCTCGTGCACAGTTGCTTTGTGCACAGTTGTCCGTCACCCACTAGACTTACGTTATACGGTGCGTGTTGGTCATTTCGACTGATAGTAACATCATGGGGTTGGAAATGTAACTTGGGATTTCTGAAGGTGACTTGGGTGATTATTTCAAATTGTTCAATTTGTTGAGTATTTCACGTGGAGCCTCTTCTGATTTGTTCAGGTATAAGTGATGGGGGTGGCTTTTGGGGATTATTGAATATTACTATGGGGTTGGGAATATAACTTGGCTTTTCCTGAAGGTGCCTTATCTGATTATTTAAAATTTTTTGAGTGTTTGCCGTAAGGCACTTGGGATTTTTTCAGATGAAAGTAGTAGGAATGGTTTTCGGGGGTTGTTGGATAGCATTATGGGGTTGATAATATAACGTGGGGTTTCCTGAAGGTGACTTGTGTGATTATTTTCAATTTTTTGAGTTTTTCCCAGGAGGGAACTTGGGATTTATTCATATAAAAGTGGTAAGGTTGGTTTTCGAGGGTTGTTGAATATCATTATGAGGTTGAGAATATAACTTGGGGTTTTTTGAAAGTAAGCTGGGTCATTATTTTGAACTAAAAATTTCGTTGAGTGTTTTACGTGGAGGTTCTTCGTATTTGTGCAGGTAAAGGTGGTAGGGGTCGTTTTCTGGGGTTCTTGAATATTATTATGTGGTTGAGAATATAACTTGGGGGTTTTTGATTGTGACTTGTGTGATTATTTAAAATTTTTAAGTGTTTTGAGTCTTGTGGGGAGGAACTTGGGACTTGTTCAGATAAAAGTTGTAGAGGTTATTTTCAAGTGTGATTAAATATAGTTATGGGGCTGAGAATATAACTCGGGGTTCCCTGAAGATGAACTGAGTGGCTATTTAATTTTTTCTGATTTTTTTTAGAGTTTTGCATGAAGTTTTTTCGGCATTGTTCGGATAAAAGTAATAGGGGTGGTTTTTGGGTGTTGTTGAATATCATTATTGGGTTGAGAATATAAATTGGGGCTCTTTGTAGGTAACTTGGGTGATTGTTTTAAATCTTCGCTTGGCCGCGTAAAAATAGCGATAAATCCTGCAAATGAAAAAGGCTAACCAAGAAACAATAACAGTGAACGAGTTTATATTGTAATTTAAAATATGCAAAACCGCTGGTAAAAATCACCAAGGCGCGCGTACTCGCGGGTTGAACATTTATTATAATGTGCGATATATAAAATAAATAAATAGAATGATGTTTAGGATGAACAATACATTTATTTTTCTGAAATATTACACAATATATCTATATTTGAAAGTAGACCCTTATGAAAGTAAGAAGGAGTTTTAGGTATGACATTGATGTTTTGGTAGAAAATTTGAGTACATTTGTGTAATATTTGGTGCCAAAGAAACAAGATATGCATGCCCTACTTAATGAGTAACATGTATAGGTTCAAGAGGGCCTTCATGTGCATTATTTGCAACATGATCATTAGTGTACAGGGTGTACAAGAGGTGCACGAAGAGGTATATGAGAAGCTACATGTCCTGGGTGATGGGAAACCAGTGCAGGTGCGTGAGGGCCTGCATGTGCCTTATTTGCAATGTTATTATTTTCAGCATTCCTAAGACGGATGGTAGGATGTGCAGAAGATCTTGAATGTGTAACTGTGGGAGATGTTAGGTGTCCAGGATATCCTGGGCGTTTAAGAATTGCTGGGTGCGAAGGAGATCCTGGTTGTCCATTAAATCCTGGATGTCCGTTCAATCCTTGTTGTCCATTCAATCTTTGTTGTCCATTAGGGCCTTGTTGTCCATATAATCCTTGTTGCACATTAAATCCTTGTTGTCCATTGATTCCAGGATGTTGATTCATATGGTTATGATGATCATCATCATCGTCGTCATCATCTTCATAATCATCATCGTCATAATCTTCTGGCTTAGGCTTTGGACGATCATATTTTTTGAGATATCGTCCGAGTTTTTTTCCCCCAGGTTTCTTCTCTAAGAAACGTCCCAAAGCACCCAGTTTTCTTCCAATCTTATTATTCACTTCTTTCCTTCCTCCCATCATTTTCACGACTGGAATTGCTAGAGCACCCCCGACAATTGCTGCTAATATCATAGCATTTCTGTTAGCATCTTCTCCTCCTCCTCCCATTCCCATTCCTGGCATTCCCATTCCCATTCCCATTCCTGGCATCATTCCCATTCCCATTCCCATTCCCATTCCTGGCATCATTCCAAACTGTCCAGCAACTTCTAGAAAATAAAAAATAAAATGAAATATTAGAATCTAAGTCAGTGCCTTTTGCGGAAAATAGTGAAACCCCTACCAAAAATATGTTTTCTGACAAAATTGAAAATGATTAGGAGATAGAGGGAAGTGGTCTTGTAGTTCAGAAAGATGCAGAAGAAATTTTAAGATTGGAAGAGGTAGAGAAAAAAATTTTGTTGTCGAAGGTAAAGCAAAACTTTAATATTTGGATCAGGTAGAAAAAAAGTTTTGTACTTGGGACAGGTACAAAAGTAATTTTGTAGAATAAGCTTTGAACGAACTGGAAAACGGGTTTACCTTATGGAAAATTCCGAAACAGCAGAAAGTTCGTAATAGAAGACAAGGAAGTAGACGGATCGAAAACAATTTTGCTTACAATATTTACAATTACGCATAATTCAAATTCAAAATGTTTAAATAGTGATGATTAAGTGAAAGAAATGGGCAAGGTTAAATTCACAGACACATATATTTTTTAGCAAATGGCATCATACGGTCAGATAATTTAAGATAAGATCAATAAAATTTAATTCAATTTAAAATTGAATTAAATACAAAATTAAATAAAAAATGCAATTTGAAATTGATAACAAATATATATATAAAACTGCAACCATGCTTACCATTAAGTATGTTCAAAGCAACACAAATAATGAGCTGGATAGGAATAAAGTGTTTCATTTTCGTCAGAAAGAATAATGTTACGTTGACAATGTATTGGACGATACTGCGAAATTTCCAGAAGGTTGTTTTTGTTTCGTGTATTGCCTGTTATTTCCAGACAATTTACGAGTACCTATTGTACATATTTACATGCTAACTTTGTATGTTGTTTTCTGACATCTGCGCTTCTATAAAATTCGTTTTATTTGTCTGATCAGACTCAGAGCCTCACTCCATATAATTTAAAAAACTGCCGCAATAACTTTGACGTGATCAGTAAGTATATGATATGATTCATGACGAAATTAAACAAACACGGAAACGCTCTATGTTGGAAAAATATGTTTCCGACTAATGGCTACATTATATAATATTATATTCTGTAGGGGAAACCACCCTACAGTGGATAATGATTTACAGAAGATTAATATATCATTAAGCCGTTTCCCTTTCGGGGTAGGCGTGAATTGCTCGGTGGTAAAGTAGTGATGTGTGGATGG
>JAABKJ010006171.1:0-22245 GCA_011634705.1 Andricus grossulariae | reverse complement strand
TTTTTTTTCTGCTCAATTCAACTGGTTGAACATTTGTCTCTTGGTAGATAGAATTTGAAAAATTTAACTATTTAGTAGAAAATTAACTTTTTTGTTACAAAAATATGTTTTCGGGTTAAAAATTAATTTTTGATTTAACTTCTCTTATCTTGTAAAATTTTCTTGTTAGAAAAGTCTATATTTTTTGTTAAAAATATAACTATTTGGTTAAAAATTATTCTTTATTTATAGAAAATTCAAATACTTGGTTAAGAGTGGAACTACTTTGTTTTGTTTTCTTTTTTTTGAGATTCACCAATTCATATTGCTAAAAACTTCAGTTTCTAGTTTAGAAATTGACTTTTTCTCTTAAAATTTAACTATTCCAGTTTTGGTTGAATATTCATACTTTATAAGTTGAAAATTCAACTATTTGGTAGAAAATTCATGTATTTTTGTAATAATTTGTCTTCTGGGCTAGCCAATTAATCTTGTTTGTTAAAAATTCATCCATTTGGTTTGATAATTTAACTATCTTATTAAAAACTAATCTTTTTGAAATGAAAGTTTTACTTTTTTGTAGAAAAAAGTATTTTTGACTTGATAATTAAGCTATTTGTTAGGAAGTTAACTAACTTCTTTTTTGAAAATTCGTATTTTCAGGCCGAGAATTCAACTATATTGTGGAAAATTCGTCTGTTTGAATGAAAAATTTATCTTTCGTAGTGAAAACATAATCTTCTTTGATTAAAAAGTCTAAGATAAAATTATTTGTTTCATTTTATTTATAATTTTAAATAAAAATTTATATTTTCTTGTTAAAAATCAAACTTTTATATAGAAACTTTATCTTCTTTGCTCGAAAATTCTACGATTTAGTTAGGACTTAAACTATTTGGTTGAAAATTAACTTTTTTGTTAAAAATTCATATTTTTGTTCGAAAGGAAACTATTTTGATGAATGTTCAACTATTTAGTACAAAATTAAAATTTTTATTGAAATTTAAAATTGTTCAAACAATTGAAAAACGTCTTCAACAAAAAATGCTACTTGTGAAATTAATTAAGTGTGTCATTAATTCCAGAATATACGAATTGTTCATGATTTGGAATAAAAACAAAAATTGAAAAAATATACATTGTTTCAACAATTTAAAAATGCCTTGAACGAAAAATATTACTTTCAAGATTGACTTCCTGTATCATTTATCCAATAAAAAAAATGATCATGATTCACATGAAAATTACAACAATTGTATATAAATAAATAAATAGTTCAGAAATACTTGCAAACTTATCACTTCTAGAGTTTAAACTGGCTTAAAGTGGATGATGTTAATTAAAAATTTCTTAAATTAAATATTTACCATCCAAACAATATTCTCTATATATTTATAATAAAGAATTTCATAACAATTAGTGCGAGACTTTTTTGGTAAATGAATAATTATTATATAACTAGGCGGCAAGATGAAATATGCACATTGATGGTAACATGTTTTAACTTATTCAAAGTTAAATTTTTGAATATAGTCGATATATCTGGATGTAAGATATTTTCTTATATAACGGATTTAATATTTTATTATTTTCTACTTACGAACAAAATGCAGAAATTCCATAAAAGTCAAGAGGTTGGTAAAAATATAAACCTTCATTTTTCTATAGATAGAGAAATGATTTTTCAAAAATTTCTTCAGGTGCTATTGCTAAGACTTTGAATACTTTTTACTTGTTTGTTCACCAGTTATTGTGTCATTGTTAACAAACAGAATTATTTAGTTCGAAAATAAATTTCAGGCAATGAAGAAATTGTTGAAAGTCAAAAGATACGAGATGATTTGTGAAGAGTCACATTCAGAAAACATCTTAAGGCCATTTCATACCATGTCATGTCATGTGGCATAGCAACTGACAATTTGCTGATCGAGTAAAAAAACCGAAATCTGTATTACTGTGATGCAAGTCAATGGAATTTGTTTGATATAGTCTTATAGAGATACAGAATGTCTGCAGATTGATTCAATATTTGTGCAACGTGTCTCTAACTTGTTGCTTTTATAATTAGTACCCAGAGAGAGATTTTCTACAAAATAGTTTAATTTTTAACTAAAAAGAATACATTTCTCAATCGGAAATGGAATATTACTTAAATTTAAATTCACGATTATTATCATTATTATGTTTTTTAAGATAAGGAGTTTATATAATAATAACTAATCATTGTATCATCTTCAAATTCGATATATTAAATATTAGGAGCTATTCGTTCAATTCCTTAACTATTTCCTATGAAGTTAGACATACATATGCATATGCATATACATATACATATACATATACATATTTACATACACATATACATATATTTAAGACAGAATATATAAGAGGGGGATTTGGTTTAATTTTTATATCTGAATATGGAATAATTATTTTAATAAGAACTTTATTTGTATTTTTTTAGTAAGGAAATTTTTCATTAAAATTTTGATAGTAAAAAATGTTCTTATTATTTTTCGGGAAACTTTTCCTCGATATCGATATGATAAATTAATAATATTGATTTAAAAAAGATTTTCACCTATTATTTTTCAATATTATATTACATTTAATTAAATGTTTTATCTTTTTTTTCTATTTAATATTAATATTTTTAACTGAATATAATTCTTTTTTGGTTGAAACTTTATCATTTCAGTTGGATATTTATCTCTTTGGTTGAAAAAATTGAATCATTGTGTTGAAAATTAATTTTTTAATATGAAAATTCAACTATTCCATTTGTGGTTGAAAATTTATCTTTTTCAGTATGACATTCTACTAGGTATTTGGGTAAAAATTAATGTATTCTATTGAATATTCGTTTTGTTTTTGTTGAAAATTAATTTTTCATAATGAAAATTCAACTATTCCATTTTCGATTTAAAAATGTATTTTTTGTAGTTGACAATTGAACTATTTTGTAGAAAATTCATGTATGTCGTTGAAAATTCACCTTTTTGTAGGAAATTAATCTTTTGGGTTGAAAATTCCACATTTGAATTTTCCAAAGACACATTCGCTACAAAATTCAACAGTTGAATTGGCAACAGATATATTTGCTACAAAATTCCATAAACCACGTTACCAATTTTAGGTTTTTCTACCTCCCCCTCCCTTGAAAGTAACGTAGCTGTTGGCTTAAGACGGATTTGAACTTTATAGATTGTTTTGAATAAAATTAATGTAGATAACATATAAAATTCAATAATTTAATTTCCTAAGATTTCAAGCCGAAATATATTGCATTTCCAACGAAATAGTTGAATTTTCAACACAAAAAGAATGATTTTCAAAAAAATAATAATTTTCAACCAAACAGTAGCATTAACAACCAAATTGATGAACTTTCCAGTAAAATAGACAAGTTTTGCAAAAGCCTGTTGAAGATTCAACCAAATAGTGAAATATTCAAGATAAAAAAGCCAATTTTTTCGAAGGCAGATGAATTTTTAACAAAAAAGTTACTTTTCAACCAAGAAAGATCCATTTCTTACCGTGAAGCATGATTCTACAACCATAACAAATGAATTTCCAATCCAAAAGGATCAATTTTTTACAAAATAGTTGAATTTCTGAATAAATAGTTGAATTTTCAGCATACAAAGATTCATTTTCAATCAAATATTCATTTTTTCAAGACAAAAAGACCAATTTTTTAGAAGACTGTTGAGGCTTCAACAAAATAAGAATAATTTTCTACTAAATAGTTGAATTTTTAACTTATACAATATTGATGAAATTTTCTACCAAGAAGAATAATCTTCTGTTAAAACAGAAGAATTTCCAACTTATCCAATATACAGGATGAGGTTTTAACTAAACAAGCTATAGCTAAATTTTCAGATAAGAAAAAAATCAGAAAAAACATGAATTCTCCACCAAGTTGTTGAATTTTCTACCAAAAAGATGATTTTTCGAACGAGATGATTCATTTTCAATAAAATTATTCAATTTTAACGCTGAAAAGAAGAATTATATTATGTTCAAAAAAGTTGAATCTTCAACCAAATGGTTTAATTTTCAAGCCAAAGAGATTAATTTTCTGCAAAACATTAGAATTTTCAACAGAAATTTTCATTTAAGAGAGAATAGTTGAATTATCAAATAAAATTATGAATCTTTAATAAAAAAAATCATAATTTTTTCACAAAGTAGTTGAACTTTAAATCAAATAATATTCTTTTCAACCAAAAAATATAAATGCTCAACGAAGCATGTAACAGTTGATATTTCAACCATAAAATTGCATTATTAACTAGAAAGGATAAATTTTCAACCAAGTTATTGAATTTTCTACCAAAAAGATGATTTTTCAACCAAGATGATTAATTTTCGACAGAATTATTTAATTTTAACGCTAAAAAGAAGAATTATATTATCTACAAAATAGTTCGATTTTCAACCAAATAGTTTAATTTTCTATTGAATTGTTGAATTTCCAAGCCAAAGAGATGAATTTTCTACAAAACAGTAGAATTTTCAACAGAAATGTCCATTTAAGAGAAAAAAGTTGAATTATCAAGTAAAATTATGAATCTTTAATACAAAAAAATTAATTTTATCACAAAGTAGTTCAAATTTGAATCAAATAATAAACTTTACAACCGAAAAATATGAATGCTCCATTAGGCATGTAACAGTTGATATTTCAACCAAAAAATTGCATTTTTTGTAATGAAAATTAATTTTTTCGAATGAAAATTCAACTATTTCATTTTTTGTTAAAAATTCATTTTTAAGTTCAGAAATTCAACTATTTTGGCGAAAATTTATAAATTTTGTTGAAACTTCGTCTTTTATGGTAGAAAAATAATCTTCTTGGTTAAAATCTCAACTATTTGGTTAGAAATTTATATATTTTATTGATCAAATGTCTACCAAAAAATACGAGTTTTCAACAAAATACATGATTTTTAAACCAAAAAGTGGAACTTTCAGCTAAAAAAGATAAATATTTTCCCAATAATGGAATAGTTCAGTTGTCAGTTTAAAAATTTATGTTTGATATCCAATATGAAAAGAGTTGTCAACAAAATGGTTGAATTTTCATCCAAAGAGATAAAACATAGTTGCATTTTCAAAAAAATAATTAAATTTTCAACCAAATTATAGAATTTTTAACCAAAAGAGAAGAATTCCGAAGCAAAAATATAATACTAGCCTTTTCAATAATAAAAAATTAACTTTTACCCAATAATATAGTTGGATTTTCTTACTGAGTTTATGGAAATTTCCGCCAGGTGATTTTTTCTGTTGCTATTTATTTCAGAATCTTTTTCTTCACTTATTTTATCTTCTTCCATCTTCAAAAACATAAATTTAAGAAAAGTCAACTTGTATAACAGAATTGCACAAAAATCCTTTAAAGGAGAAAAATTTGTTGCCAAAAATCAGTGCGATCGTCGTGTTAGGGACGGTTATGTAACATAGGGAAAAAAGAGAGAAAGAGTAAAAAAACCCAATTTTTTATACTACTGGGAACCAACATGCTTCGAGGCTAATTCAAACATCATCATCAGGGTAATTTTGATAATTAAACATTTGATTATTAAGCTGCTATTCTTATCATATTATGCGAATTTATACTTTTATTGATCCCAATAAAAAATCAATATAAAAAAAGTCCATGATGAATAATATATGCATTTTATTAGTATCTTCCTCAGGATATTCTTGGTTACCGATAGCGAAGGAATTGCTTTAAATCATAGAAAGTATTTTATGTTTACGGTCAAATAAAGTAATTTCGGATATTCCTCAATTGTTGGTTTAAATTACTTAGGTGGTTTTAACCAGAATCTAGAACCAGTTAAGGCTTGAAATGTTTCCAGATTCTAATGAAAACCACCTTAAGTAATTCAAACTATTAATTTAAGAGTATCCGAACTCACCTCATATATCCGTAATTACGCCGATTGACGGTACGCAGTGAATCCGACAAATATTTTTCATATAAAGTTGAATAGAAACGTTGCAAACAATTGACGACTAGATACAAAGTTGTGAATCCTCCTCTCGATAAAAATTATCCGACGCTGGATAAATGTAGTTTTCAATTGCTTGAAATGTCTTTATCCAATATATATCTCTGGGGCTTACTGTGTACAAGTCATACATGTATGTTCGTCAGAGACACTCAGAAAAATGTTTATTTGAATCAAACAACAAAATTTGATTCAATTCATATCATTGAAAGAGGCAAATTTTTTGCTTCAATTGAAAAAAAATTTATTTAATATTAATAAATGAAAAATATTTGCCTCATTGATTGAAACAAATAATTTGTGCAGTACAATTTGTTTAACTTCAACCAAAAATTGGCTTTTAGTGAACAATTCATTTGTTTAAAATTTGTTTATATGAATTCATGAAAATATTTATTTGATTCAAACAAAAAATGCAATGCAAAGCAATGCTACAAAATGCCGCTAGGCGTGCTGAGGCGCTGCCTGCCGGTTTCCGTGCGGTACTAACCTAAAATCTAAATTGATTTATTCTTTGATTGATTTGATGGCATTGTTCTTTTTTCCAGCGTTGTGTGATTCTAAGGGTTCTGATTTACTGGAAAACTAAAAAAATTTATTGAAAAATAGACGCAATATCTCTAGTTTTGGAACTACTTGAATATTGGTGCTTTAAATTTTGCATATAATTGAAGATTTCGCAGGTGATTTCTTCATGAAGATGATTAATAAAATCGATCATGTTTTTTATGAATTGTAATTATCGCTGTAGGAGTGAGTGGGGTATGGTGTCGGTGCGGGGCATGGTGACTATTATAAATAGCGCCCGTACTTTTTCATATTCATATTAGTTTTTCACATAAAATAGTTTTCTATGTTTAGAAAAATAGTGATTTTGATGCAATTTCCGTTTTAAAATTCGCGTCTGAAGAGTAATGATGAAAAAACAGTTTTGGCGGAAACCGATGAAAGTCTTTGGCTGAAATTATGCACCTACAGCATATTTTGAAATGCTTAAAGCATGAAAAAGTCAGATTTTAATAGGTAAAATATTTTATTAAACTTTTGGTATCATGATTTGTTTCTATAAACGTTTTAAATGTATGTATGTGGCTTGCCCATGTATTTTAGCAGTGACTCAGAGGTTATAACTGATGTTGCAACATACTTTACTTTGATTAATAATGAAACATTAAATTAGGGTTAAAAATGCCTGGAGTAATTTCTTATCGTTACATTACACTTTCTAGAATTATTATATTATATATTTTTTATTCTACCATGTTTATATTGTTTAAATAAACGGCAGTGATATGACGATCCCCATACCCCAATGTATGGGATACGCTAACTGAAATGCAACATCCATCAATTAATTAAATATCAAATAATGAAGAAATTAAAAAGTGCTTCGTAGTAATCACATATGTTATCTTCTAATGTGAGCTTCACCTTAAAAAATACACACATCGAAATCACATTTGAATCAGAATTTATAGGGCATTTAATTCAAAACAAGACACCATACCCCACTCTCCCCTATACTTAAGAACAGAAACACTCACTCACACACACACACATATATATATGTGTATTCAAATTTTTAACAGGTTCATTTCTCATTATTCTGCTTTGTAATTTTTACTTCAGAAATGAGAAGCACAATTAGTAATCAAACAGAAATAAACGTTCGGAATGAATGAGTGTACCTGCTTTTACATACATAATGATAATTATGATTAACAAAAAACATATGATCGAGCTTACACATTTTTTTCATAAAGAATGCTCAATTTTGAAGTTACGTGTGAGACGAAAAAAATTTACATCACTTAAACAAAATCTACAATTAATTTTAAAAATATATATATTCAATGTATAGAATAACTTTACCTAATTTAAACAAGAGATTCATTCAAAGTAACCAAAAATTTGTTTGAAACAAATAAATAAGGACAAACAAAAAATTTCTTCGAATCAAACAAATATTTGTTTGACCCTATATCAAAAGAAATAATTTGTTTGATTTAAACAAAATTTTGTGAATTCAAACCAAAATTTTTTTCAGTGCAGGGTGCCATTACGTCATTAAAATCATTTAATTCGTGAAGATGTAGTAAGTTGTGTCAGAAAAAAGGTTTTCAATAAGTAGAGATTCATTAAATGTATTTTAAGGATATTAATTGTTTAAGCTTCTGAAAACACAATGCATCATAGAAATCAATTTTTAGAAACATTATCCTGATTTATCAGACATTTGCTGATTTTTTATCGCTGTTCTGATTTTTTGTGTTATGCCCTGATTGTTCTTGCCGAAAACGAAGATTCGCGATTTTTATTGCTCGGAACTAACTTTTGTTCACTATTTCAAATACAAAAACTTGAGATGTGTGAAATTTTTCTAATATTTATAAAAAAAGGATAATATCAAAATGCTTTAAAAAATTGAAACTTCTGAAAAGTATTTAAAATAATTAACATATTGAACAGATTGTACTCAATTACTCAAATAAAAAATGTTGATCTCGTAAAATTTATGTGTATAATTTATAAAATTAGGGAATTAACATACAATTTTATTATTTTGTTTAAAATTCAACAATTTTGTTACAAACAAAGAAGTCAATCTTTTGGGTTGAAAATTCATATTTTCGGTTTGAAGATTCAACTGTTTTGTGAACAAAATTTTCTTTTTGGAATGATAATTCTACATTTTGGATGCAATTTCTGTTCTTTCTTGACGGGAAAAATTTTTTTTGGGTTGAAATGATGATTCATTTTAATATAAAAATCTTTTTTTTTGCTGAAAATTTGAATATTTTGTTGAAAATTCATGTATTTTATTGCAAAATTAATTTTTATGACTGAAAATATAACTAGTAAAAAGTAAATAGTAGTAACTTGTAATAACTAGTGACAACTAGTGAGTAAAAAACGTTAACAATTCATCTTTTTGGTCGAAAATTTAACTAATTGGTTCAAAATTAATTTTTTTCGTTAAAAATCTATCTATTTTGTTGAAACTTCTTTTTTTGGTTAAAAATTAATTTCCTAAATGATAATGTGACTACTTCGTGTTTGGCTTCTAATTTATCTTTTGCAATTGAAAATTCAAGTATTTTGTTCAAAGATAACATTTTTTGGTAGAAAATTAATCTTTATGGTTCAAAATTAATTTTTATCGTCTCTAGTTAAAAATGCAACTATTTTGGTACAAATTAATGCAGTTTGTTGAAAATTTATCTCTTGTGGTAGAATATTAATCTTCCTGGTGAAAAATTTATCTTTTTGATTGACAACTTATTTCTCTGGTTGAAATTTTAACTATTTTATTGAAATTTTTGTTATGGTTGAAAATTAATTTTTCAAACTATAGATATAGGAAGTATTTCGTTTTGGGTTGAAAATCAATCTTTTTTAGTTTAAAATTCGTATTTTTTTGGTAGAATTAATCTTTACGGTTGAAAATTTATATATTTTTTCAGAAAATTCAACCATTCAGTTCAAAGATAATTTCTTTTATTAATAATTCACCATTATAGTTGAAAATTCATTTCTTTGGTTTGAAATGTAAATATTTTGTTGAAAATTCATTTTTTTGGCAATGTCTTTTGGTTCAGGATTCAAATAGTTTGTTGGAAATTCTTATTTTTTGGTTCAATGCAACTGTTTTGAAACATATTTTGGTGCGGAAATATCAACTATTAAAGTTTTCGTTAAGAATTTGTTGCTGTTAGAAATTCATGCTTTTGGTTTGATGTTTAACTATTTTTTTGAAAATTCGTTTCTTATGAAAAAAAGTTTTTTCAACTATAAATTTAACTGTTCCATTTTCGGTTGAAAATGTATCTTTTCTCTTAGGAATTCATGAATTTTGTTGAAAATTCGCCTTTCTTTGTAGAAAATTAATCTTTATGATTGAAAATTTATATTATGGTCGAAAATTTAACGATTCGATTCAAATTTCATTCTTTTCATTTAAGATTCATTATTATAATTGAAAATTCAATTCTTTGGTTAAAAATGTAAATATTTTCTTGACATTATTTTTGTCTGATGCAAAATAAATTTTTGTTGAAAATTTAACTATTTGATTGAAACAAGTCGTCTTTTGTGGAAGAAGATTGATCTTCTTGCTGAAAAATTCCTCTTTTTGGTTGACATTTTTTTTTATTTGAAAAGTTAACTATTTTGTTGAAAATTCGTTTTCATGGTTAAAAATTAACTATTTGAACTGTAAACATAAATTTTCCATTTCAAATTGAAAATTTATATTTTTTGATTGAAAATGTATGTATTTTGTTAAAAATTTACTTTTTCGATAGAAAATTTATCTTATTTGTTGAAAATTCATTATTTTGGTTAAAGATCTCTCATTGTAGTTCAAAATTCATTTGGTTGGTCAAAAATTTAACTATTTTGTTGAAAATTAATGCATTCTGTTCAAAAGTCACCTTTTTGACAGAAAATTAATCTTACTGTTCAAAAATTTTTGTTTTTGGTTGAAAATTAATTTCTTTGTTCGAAAATTTAACCTGAAGTCGGATAATATCCTGATTTTCCGATCAATCCATCTGGTCGCTCTAAGTAAGTACTATAGTTCAATAAAAAGTCAAGTGTCTTTCTGTTTCCTTATTTTCGCTCATTTTCTGTATTTATGCCCTTCCATAAAAATAAGAAATGAAGAGAAAAGTTGAAGAGTTTCGTCCTAAATCAGAAATTCTTTCAGTTTTCGATAGAACTTTTTATGAAGTATGAAGACGAGTATATAATGCGAATCACGTAACTAGGTAAAAAAAACAATGTTCTCTCTCGTCACGTTTTTGTGTTATGAGAATAATCGAACTGCGCAACGTATCGGCAGATGTGGCCATTTCGTCTGATATCAGGCTTATCGCTCTCTGATTTCTCGGTAAGACCATCTGGCGATGATCCTCCCAGCAACTTTGAAGCTATTTGTATACTAAGTGCATAATCTTTTCATATTGACAATATATTTTTATCTCTAGCAAACTGTGTCCCCTCTATCTATGGCCCCTCTTTAGAAGTCTACACTGTAAAAAATTTCGGGAATTTTCCCCACTTTTTTGTGGGCGAAATCCACATTTTCTTTGGGAAAAATCATTTTTCCGAATATATAGGGAAATTTACCTAAAAGTTCTTATAATTCACTAAGAATTTGGGGCAAATTCCCTAAAATTCAGGAAAGTAGGTAATACCTACAATTTATATTATTCCCCACAATTTGAGGACTTGAATAATTCCTATTGAATGCAGGGAATCATTTAAAAAATATTTGATTTTCCACGTAAACTAGCTAAATTTTCTAAAAAATTTTGAAGTATTACCATATGTTCAGCAAGATGTTCTAAAATATTTAATAAACTAGCACAATATTTTGAATAATTTTGCACATTTTTTGGAGAAAAGATTCACTAATCTTATAGTCATATCCAAGATTGCTTTTTATAAATTTTTGTTGTTTGCAGTGCTTTGCTTTTAATAAGTGTTAATATTTAAATCTCGCCGCTCTGAGCTGGTAGTTCGGGAGAAAATCCGCCAGGGCGCGACGTGCCGCCTCTCTCACAACAGAAATTACTCATCAATTTTGTAAATTTTTTCTACTACGCCTTCGGAAAAATTCCCTAGATTTTCAGTAAGATTCCACCAAAATGTAGGGAATTTTCCCAAATCTGTTCTGGGGAAAATTCCAAAATTTCTTTTTTAATATGTCTCAAATTATTTTAGGGAATTTTGCCTAAGGCGGGGTAGGGAAAATTCCCCAATTTTTGTGTTTATTACTTCCACATCATTTTGGGGAAAATTCCCTCGAAATTTTTTTAAAGTGTAGGATTCACCGACCGGTCCGGCAAAAGTCTTGGACTGGCCCTAAGAGCGGTACTTTGAAATTTTGCTCAAGAGTTCAAAAGATTTTCATGGATTTGAATAGATTTAAAGGAATTTAAAAGTCTCGCGAAGGATTTCAACAGATTTTAAGATAATTTTTTTTTAAGGAATTGCAAGGGATTTGATCAAATTCCCGAGGAATTCAAATATTTTATGGTATTTCCAAAAATTTTAAAGTATTTTAATTATTTTGGGATATTTTAATAGATTCCAAGATTTCTAGAATGCGAAGGGGTTTCAAGGGATTTCGATTATTTTAGGGCATTAACAGGAATTCAGGATATTCAAAGAATTATAGGCCTATAGATTATTCCAGAATTTCAGGAAATTCGAAACAATAAAGGATTTCAGGGAATTTAGAGAAACCAAGGATTTTAGAGATTCCAAAGTATTCAGGGATTTTTGAAAATTTAGAAGTTTTCAGAAATTCAAAGAATTAAACGAATTCAGGATATATTAGGAATGCAGAATAATCAATGAATTCAAAAAATTCAAAGGCTACCCGAAGATTCAGAGAATTTCAGGTATTTCAGAGTATAAAAGGAATTCAGGAAACTGAAGAAATTCAGGGAATTCAGTACATTCAAAGAATCCAGATTTCATAATCAAGGATTTGAGAGAATTCAATTAATTCAGAGAATTTAAGGAATTTCGAAGATAATTTCAGAAATTACTAATATTCTAGGAATTAAAGGAATTCAAACAATTGAAGGACTTCAGAAAATTCAGAAAAAGCCAAGGATTTGAGAGAATTCAGGCAATTCAGAATATTCAAAGAATTCCGAATATTCAAGTAATTCAGGAAACTCAAAGATTTTAGGGAATTCAGAAATTTTCAGGGAATTCAGAATATTCCAGGAATTCAGAATATTCATTGAATTCAGAGATTTTCGAATATTCATTGAATTCAGAGAATTCTAAATATTCATTAAATGCAGGGAATTCTAAATATTCATTAAATTGAGGGATTTTTGAATATTCAAAGAATCCAGATTTCATATTCAAGGATTTGACGGAATTCAATTAATTCAGAGAATTGAAGGAATTATGAAGGAATTTCAGAAATTAATAATATTCTAGGAATTCAAGAAATTCAGACAATTGAAGGACTTCAGGCAACTCAGAGATATCAAGTATTTGAGAGAATTCAGGCAACTCAGAATATTCAAAGAATTCCAAATATTAAAGGGAATTCAGGAAACACATAGATTTCAGGGAATTCAGAATTTTTCAGGGAATTCACAATATTCCAGGAATTCAGAATATTCATTGAATTCAGAGATTTTTTAATGTTTATTGAATTCGTAGAATTCTAAATATTCATTAAATTCGGGGAATTCTAAATATTTATTAAACTAAGGGAATTTTGAATATTCACTGAATTCAGGGAATTCTGAATATTCATTGAATTCTTTATATTCAAGGAATTCAGAAAATTCTGAGCAGTAAGGGAATGCAGGGAATTTTGAATAGTAAAGGACTGCAGGGAATTCTGAATATTTAAGGATATCAGGAAGTTTAGATATTTTTAGGGATTCCAGAGCATTTAGGAAATTCAAGGAATTCAGAGAATGTAAGTAATTCAGAAATTTTCAGAAAATTAGTGAATTTTTCATATCCATGGAATTCAGGGAATTCTGAGTAGTAAAGGAATTCAGGGAATGCTGAATATTCAAGGAATTCAGAATATTCCAAGAATTCCAAATATTCGAATTAAGAAAACTCAAAGATTTCAGGCAATTCAGAAATTTTCAGGGAATTCAGAATATGCCAGGAATTCAGAATATTCCAGGAATTCAGAATATTCCAAGAATTCAGAATATTCATTGAATTAATAGATTTTTGAATATTTACTGAATCCTAAATATTCAATTAATTCAGGGAATTCTAAATATTGATTAAATTAAGGGAATTTCGAATCTTCATTGAATTCAGGGAATTCTGAATATTCATTGAATTCTTTATATTCAAGGAATTCAAAAAATTCTGAGCAGTAAGGGAATGCAGAGAATTCTGAATAGTGAAGGACTTCAGGGAATTCTGAATATTTAGGGATTTCAGGGAGTTTACATATTCCAGAGCATTAAGGGAATTCAAGGAATTCAGAGAATTTAAGGAGTTTTAGTGAATTCAAGGAATTTTAAGGAATTCAGTGATTTTCGGGAATTTTAGAGTATTTCGGTAATTTAATGAATACTGAGAATTTAGCGAATATCAGAAATTTCAGTGGCTTGAGGGAATTTAAGAAATTTAGGAAATTGTAAAAGTACAGTAATTTTAAGGAATTCAAGGAGTTCAGAGAATTTAAGGAATTCAGAGATTTTCAGAAATTTAGTGAATTTTTCATATTCATGGAATTCAGGGAATTTTGAGTAGTAAAGGTTCAAGGAATGCTGAATATTCAAGGAATTCTGAATAATCAAGGAATTCTAAATATTTACCAAATTCTGAATATTCACGGAATTCCGAATATTCAAGGAATTCCGAAAATCCTCAATATTCAAGGAAATTCTAAGATTGAAGGTATTCAGAATATTTTAAGAATTCAAGTATTTCAGGTAATTCAGAGATTTTCGAGCATTTAGTTCATTCCAGGAATTCCGAGCATCAAAGGAATTTCCGGTATTTAGAATATTCAAAGAATTCAGAAAATTCAGATAAATCAAGAATTTCAGAGAAAGGAATTCAGGAAATTTAGAGATATCAGTGAATTCAGAAATTTTCTAAATTTATAAATTCCAAGAATTCAGGATATTCAAGGATTTTAGGGTATTCCAAGAAATCAAGGATCAATATTCGTGTTATTGAATTGAGAGAATTCTGAACATTGAAGGAATTCAGGAAATTTTGGATAATAAAGAAATTTAAGGAATTCTGAATATTCAAGCAATTTCAAATATTCACGAAATTCCGAATATTCCAGGAATTCAGGATATTCAAGAAATTCAATTATTTCAGGGAATTTGAAGATTTTAAGGGATTTCAGAACATTCAGGGAATTCAAGAAATTCAGAGAATTAAGAGACATTCAGGCATTTCAGAGCCTTAGAAGAATTCAAGGAATTTAGAAAATCACGGAAATCAGGCAGTTGTTAGATATTCCAGGAATTCAGGAAATTCTGAATATTTAAGGAAATCCAAATATTCACAGAAATCAAGATATTTAAGGAATTCTAGGATTTCAAGAAATTCCGAGATTTTCCAGTATCTAGGTCATTTAAGGAATTCTAAAAATTAAAGGAATTCCCGGTATTTATAATATTAAAGGAATCTAGGAAATACAGAGAAATAAAGAATTTCAGAGAAAGGCTTTCAGAAAATTCAAAGATTTCAAGAAGTTAAGAAAATTTCATCAATTTCAGAGCCTTAGAAGAATTCAAGGAATTCAGGAAATTGAAAAAATACAGGAATTTTAGGTAATTCAAAGATTTCAGAGAATTCAAGGAATTCAGAGCTTTCCGGAAATTAAGGGAATTCAGAGATATTTAACTATTCAGAGATCTTCAAGAATGCGGGAATTCCAGGAATTCAGGCAGGTGTTAAATATTCCAAGAATTCAGGGAATTCGGAATATTCAAGGAAATCCAAATATTCAAAGAATTCAGGATATTCAAGAAATTCAAGGATTTCAGAAAATGCAGACATTTTCCAGTATCTAGGTCATTTAAAGAATTCTAAAAATTGAAGGAATTCCCGATACCTTGAATATTCAAGGAATTCAGGAAATTCAGAGAAATCAAGAACTTCAAAGAGAGGAATTGAGGAAATTTAAAGATTTCAGTGAATTCAGAAATTTTCTAAATTTCTAAATTCCGAGAATTCAGAATATTCAAGGATTTCAGGGTATTCCAAGAAATCAAGGATTTCAGAGAATTAAAGGAATTCGGAGATTTTCAGGATTTCAGTGAATTTAGCATTTTCAATATTCGTGACATTCAGTGAAATTTGAATATTTATTCAATTTAGAGAATTCTGAATATTGCACCAATTCAGAAAATTCTGAATAATAAGGAAATTTAGGGAATCCTGAATAATCAAGGAATTCAGGAAATTCCAAAGAATCAAGGATTTCAAAGAAACGAATTCAGGAAATTTGAAGATTTCACTGAATTCTAAATATTCAAGGATGTTAGGGTATGCCAAGAAATCAAGGATTTTAGAGAATTAAAGGAATTCGGATATTTTCAGGAATTAAATTAATTTTGCATATTCAATATTCGTGAAATTCAGTGAATTTTGAATATTTATTGAATTTAGAGAATTCTGAATATTCAAGGAATTCCAAATATTCACGGAATTTCGAACACTCGAGGAATTCAGGATATTCAAGGATGCGTGGAATTCAAGGAATTCAGGGAATTCTGAAATTTTATAAATTTCTCAATTCCGAGAATTCAGAATATTCAAGGATTTCAGGGTATTCCAAGAAATCAAGGATTTCAGAGAATTAAAGGAATTAGGAGATTTCCAGTAATTCAGTGAATTTTGTATATTCAATATTCGTGGAGTTCAGTGAATTTTGAATATTTATTGAATTTAGAGATTTCTGAATATTGAAGGAATTCAGGAAATTCTGAATAATAAAGAAATTTAGGGAATTCTGAATATTCAAGGAATTCAGGAAATTCAGAGAAATCAAGAATTTCGAAGAAAGGAATTCAGGAAATTCAAAGATTTCAGCAATTTGATGAATTTCTAAATTCTAAGAATTCAGAATATTCAAGGAATTCAAGGATTCCAGGAAATTCAGAGGTTATCCAGTATTTAGGTAATTCAAGGAATTCTAAAAATTAAGGAATTCCCTGTTTTCAGAATATTCAAGGAATTCAGGAAATTCAAATAAATAACAAATTTCAGAGAAAGGAATACAGGAAATTTAAAGATTTCAGTGAATTCATAAATTTCATAAATTTCTAAATTCCAAGAATTTAGAATATTCAAGGATTTTAGGATATTCCAGGAAATCAAGAATTTTAGAAAATTGGAGGAATTCGGAGATTTTCAGGAATTCAGTGAATTTTAAATATTCAATATTCATGGAATTCAGTGAATTTTGAATATTTATTCAATTTAGAGATTTTTGAATATTAAAGGAATTTAGGAAATTTAAAGATTTTAGTGAATTCAGAAATTTCTAAATTCCAAGAATTCAGAATATTCAAGGATTTCAGGATATTCGAATAAATCAAGAATTTCAGAGAAAGGAATTCAGGAAATTTAAAGATATCACTGAATTCAGAAATTTTCTAAATTTCTAAATTCCAAGAATTCAGGATATTCAAGGATTTTAGGGTATTCCAAAAAATCAAGGATCTATATTCGTGGAATTGAGTGAATTTTGAATATATATTGAATTTAGAGATTTCTGAATATTGAAGGAATTCAGGAAATTCTGAATAATGAAGAAATTTAGAAAAATTCTGAATATTCGAGGATTTCAAGATATTTGAAGAAATCAAGAATTTTAGAAAATTAAAGGAATTCGGAAATTTTCAGGAATTCAGTGAATTTTGGATATTCAATATTCTTGGAATTCAGTGAATTTTGAATATTAATTGAACTCCGAGCATTCTCAATATTGAAGGAATTCAGGAAATTCTGAATAATGAAGAAATTTAGAAAATTCTGAATATTCGAGGAATTCAGAAAATTTAGTGAAATCAAGAATTTCAAAGAAAGGAATTCAGGAAATTTAAAGACTTCAGTGAATTCAGAATATTTAAGGATTTCAGGGTATTCCAAGAAATGAAGGATTTCAGATAATTAAAGGAATTCGAAAATTTTCATGAATTCAGTGAATTTTGGATATTCAATATTCGTCGAATTCAGTGAATTTTGAATATTCATTGAATTTAGAGATTTCTGAATATTGAAGGAATTCAGGAAATTCTGAATAATAAAGAAATTTATGGAATTCTGAATATTCGAGGAATTCAGAAAATTTAGTGAAATCAAGAATTTTAAAGAAAGGAATTCAGGAAATTTAAAGATTTCAGTGAATTCAGAAATTTTATAAATTTCTAAATTCTAGGAATTCAGAATATTTAAGGATTTCAGGGTATTCCAAGAAATGAAGGATTTTAGATAATTAAAGGAATTCGAAAATTTTCTTGAATTCAGTGAATCTTGGATATTCAATATTCGTCGAATTCAGTAAATTTTGAATATTTATTGAATTTAGAGATTTCTGAATATTGAAGGAATTTAGGAAATTCTGAATAATAAAGAAGTTCAGGAAATCCTGAATATTCTAGAAATTCAGGAAATTTAAAGATTTTAGTGAATTCAGAAATTTTATAAATTTCTAAATTCTAAGAATTCAGAATATTCAAGGATTTCAGGATATTCCAAGAAATCAAGGATTTTAGAGAATTGAAGGAATTCGGAGATTTTCACGAATTCAATGAATCTTGCATATTCAATATTCGTGAAATTCAGTGAAATTTGAATATTTATTGAATTTGGAGAATTCTGAATATTGAAGGAATTCAGGAAATTCTGAATAATAAAGAAATTTAGGGAATCCTGAATATTCAAGGAATTCCAAATATTTACGGAATTCCGAACATTGAAGGAATTCGGGATATTCAAGGAATTCAACGATTTCAGGGAATTAAGAGATTTCAAAGGATTTCAGAACATTTGGGAAAATCGAGACATTCACAGAATCCAGGAAATTAATGAAACACAGGAATTTTGAGTAATTCTAAGAGTTGAGAATTCAAGAAATTCAAAGCTGAATATTCTTAATATTCAAGAAAATCTAAATATTCAAAGAATTCAGGGAATTCAAGGATTTCAGGACATTCAGAGATTTTCCAGCATTCAGGTAATTTAAGGAATTCCCGGTATTCAGAATATTCAAGGAATTCAGGAAATTCAGAAAAATAACCAAATTTTAGAGAAAGGAATTCAGAAAATTCAAAGATTTCAGGAAGTTAAGAGAATTTCATCAACTTCAGAGCCTTAAAAGAATTCAAGGAATTCAGGAAATTGATCAAATTCCGGAAATTGAGGGACATCAAAGTGTTCAGAGAAGTCCTCTAGGCAATAAACATGAATTGAAAAAAAAGTTTTACAACGCAGGTAGAACATTTTGTGGGCCAGACTGGAAGAGTGTATTTTCAATCCTTGATTGTAAAAGATGAGGACCATTGTCGAAATGAACATCCTTGCAGGGTCAAAGATCCTTTTATATTCTGCGAACATGCCTGTTGAAAAACCGGTCGTGTTCGCATCAGGAAACGTGGGTGATTGCCTAGGTGTGGGTCAGTTGAGATTGACTCTACTTAACTGTGTAGTGTCCATCGTAGGAGTGCTTCACAAGAAAGAGAACCCGATACATATAAGTCTCGAAACTACTTTGACTTGACCATCGTTAACAATGAATTCAGAGACGACGTGACATAATCCGCGCAGGCGGAAAAGGTACAGTTACATTATCCTTATCCGATGGATCCGATCCTAGTTGAGGAATCAAGATCCAATGCGAGAGCACACTGGTCGAGATTTTTTCAATATCCGCGAAATGCAATACGATATCCAATACGAGCTCCGCACACGTGATACCGAATGTTAAATGTGAATGATGGTAATTCATTTTTCCTCTGGTCCATATTCGTGTCATGATTTATTTTATTTTCGGATTCAAAAGTGATGTATCTGTCAGCTTCAACTAACATTTTATTTCACTCGAATGTCATAACTGAATTTCCAGTCCTTTCCCGGCTTGCATAAATGATTTATAGTTATTTAAATAAATTGGTAAATTCAAGTTTGCGAAACTAGAACATTTCTAGTTGAAATATTTGAAGCTGAATTTTAAATTTAATCATAGAATTTGGGACGATGCAAAACTTTGCGCGTTTGAAATTAAAAATCAAAGATGCACAATTGTAACATATTTTAAATTTACATGTCAAATTTATTTAATGGGAAAGTTTAATGATATGTAGGTTTAATCATTTCAGTTTCCAGACATTCTTATTCGGATAACTAATCTACAGGAATTTATAGGTTTTCAAGCCAAAAAGTTATTCTTTTTCGACCTAGGATGACCAATATTTAGAATATTGCAATGAGATAATTTTAAATTAAGATGTGTACATGATCGCTATTACAAAAAAGCTTCTATGTTTAAACTTTAAAGGAATGGTAGAATATTAAAAGAAAATAATGCATCATCGTTATTGAACAAAAATTTGAAGATTTGAAGAAAAAAATTTTTGTCAATAAATAAATTTAAAACCATAAAGGTTGAAGCCAAGAAGAAAAAACCATGAAGTTTGAAGTCAAAACTTAAGAAACTTGGAACACAAAATTTTTTATTGTTATTAAAGCTTGACAAAATGTCAATTGAAACGCTCAATAATTTTCGTATAAAATGAAAGCTTTTAAAAATTTTCAAGTGAAAATTTCTTAATTAAAAGGCGTTAAACTGCAAAATTTTAAATTTTAACTTTAATACATCGTACGGTTGTAATATTTGGAAAAATATGAATCCGCCCTATCATTTCCATTGCTTTGAATTGAAGAATGAATCAAAAAATTTATAAATTTTCTAAATTATATTAGTTTAGGCTATTTTCAACAAAAAACATAAAATTTCAACCAAGAATATTAATTCCCTATCAAAGATGATGATATTTTGAAAACATGCATGAACTTTAAACAAAATAGATAAATTGAAAAACGATAAATAAATTTTTAACTGAAATTATGAATCATTAACAACAACAAAAAAACACATTTCGGAACAAATAATTGTATTTTCGACAAAAAGGATCAATTTTCGATCCACAAGATTAATTTTTTACCAAAAAGGACGAATTTTCAACAAAATACATGACTTTTTAATTGAAGAAGATACATTTTCAACCCAAAAAGATAAATTTTTATTGTAAAATGTAATACCATAACAAATTAATATTCTATAATACCATTAATTTTTAACCTGTAAATTTTAATTTTCAACAAAAAAAGTTAATTTTTAACAAAGCAGTTAAATTTTCCACCAAAAAGAATGACTTTTCAGCAAAATAAAAGAATTATCAATTGAATAATCAAACTTTTAACCACACATTTTCTGAGTTCTATACATTGTACAATTAAATTACCTATTTGAAAAAATAGAAATCCACAGTATCATTTTCAATGCTCTAAATTTAGGAATGTATACAAAATTTATAAATTGTCAAAATTATATTATTTAAGCAATTTCAAGCTAGAAACATAAATTTACACATTAGAATTTGTTGTGAAATCTTGTTAAATATTCTCTCAAAAATTTGTTGAAAAAAAATAATTAGCAAATTTTCCGGGAATCTAATAATAATTTTATTATCTTGGGACTCAAAATTTTGCAACAATCTTTTGAAAATCTTGCAAAAGTAGTAATAGAGTGCTTTTAGAATTTTTTTTTTAAATAAAAAATCATTTCAAATTTTCCCAGCAAAGTTGAAACTTTTTTTTTAAGACCTCTAAAGATCCTTGAAAAGCTTCAAAATTTTATTTCGAAACCTTCAAGAATCTAAATTTAGTTTATTTTTCGAAATTTTTGCCAGTTTTAAATTAAGTTTGTATCTTCTCAAAACTTTTAAATATCTCTTAAACTTACTTAAATTTTCTTCTAATTCATAATTGTTCAATTTTTATTCATACATAAAAATGCCGTAATTTCATTTACATATTAAAAATTTGTTAATAGAACAATGGAAATTGTAAAGTTCAACTCTGAAATATTAAGGATTTAAGGCTCTCTATTTCAAATAATTAAGTTGAAAATTGTTTAGTTTTTAATATGTGATTTATAATTGCTCATTTCAAATGAAAAGTAAAATATTGCTAAATATTCAAAAAAATGTCATCCTTCAGTTAAAATTTTTAAACTAAATTGCTAAGAAATTGTTTAATTATGAATCTATCAATTTAAAATTATTTTGAAATTAGGAATAAATGATGAAGTTTTGATTGAAAGTTTACATTTGTTACTACTGAGTCTTTCAAATAGAAAAAATTATATTTTTAACGCTAAAATCTGTAACATGTTTAATTTTAAACAGATTCAGAATCGTTCTGCAAAGTCAATTATTATTCAATTTTCAATGATCGAACTACAGTTCAATGTGATTTATTATAAAAGCAAAAGTTTTTGGTAAAAGTGTAATATTTTTTTTTCAAATAGTAGTTTCTTGTAGAAACTTATATATTACATATCTTATAAAAATTGACAGTAAAGTATAAGCCGAAACGTTGATGCGGATTCTAAAAGTATTGTTTGTAAAAATGTATTTTTATATATATATATTATATATTATATGTTATATATCATTTATTATATATTATATTATTATTA
>JAABKJ010006169.1:0-22246 GCA_011634705.1 Andricus grossulariae | reverse complement strand
CTGAAATCATTTCATTGCTGAGAGGGTGGATAGAGATGTTTTTTACTGTGTTAGTTAATGGTGCGTGCCTTACTGGACGTAATTTGTCAAATTTTATTTTTTGTTTTTGAGTAGAAAGATCTTTAATCCGTTGGGATTGGTCAAATGTTATGTGGTCCAATGTAGACCAAATGGCAAATCTGAGAGTGTTTGATAGGACAAGGTGAAGTTTTAATAGTTTTTTGGTGATATTATGCAAGACAAATTTGGTATGTTGTATTCTTTATTTCAAGAAAAGCAAACTTGTTTTATGTTGAATTGATTTAGATTGAGATCTTCTCAAATGATTTTGTAACTGTAAGAATTTTTGGATGATGTTTTGTCCCTACATCGTTTTAAGAAAGCTAAAGATGTTATTAGCTTACCTTGAGAAGTCCTGAGCCTACTAAACGTGTTAGTTTTAGTAATAAAACTCTTCCCGTAGAGTTCTTTTTTAATAGATTTAATACTTGATAATCTTCTACCCAAAAAGACGAATTTTCAACAAAACACATCAATTCTTCACTAAACAATTGAACTTTCCACCAAAGACGATTATCAAAAAAATAGTTGAATTCTCAACGAAAGCAGATTAAGTTTCAACCACATAAATGTACTACAAACCAAAAAAGATTATACTTCTACGAAAGAAGATTAAATTTTAGTGGAAACCTCAAACTATGCAAGATCTGAAAGAAGATGAGTTGAAAAAAATGGTGTATTCAAAAAAGGTCTACTTTGCTAGGAATCACTTTTTTATTGGAGCGTAGTTTGTGTTTTATTCGTAAAAAATGCACTAAAAATATATAAATTGAATTGTTAGACAAACAGCACTATTTGTTTTTTTCGTCTTTTTCGGGTGGAATGCAGCTGTTTTCAGATTGGAACCTTTTTTGGTTGTAATATCAACTATTCTATTTTTTTCTTAAATTCATCTTTTTTGTTTGAAACTTCAACTACTTGGTGGAAAGTGAAACTGCGTTGTTGGCAATTGATCTTTTTGCATGATTTTTTAAACTGAAAATTCAAATATGTCATATCTAGTTGGAAATGTATCTTCTTTAGTTTAAACTTCAATTATTTAGTTGAAAATTCCTGTATTTTGTTGAAAATTAGACTCCTTTGGTATAAAATTAATATTCATGTTTAGAAATTGATTTCTTTGGTTGAAAATTTAACTATTAGGTTTAAAATTCCTTCAAAACTTAAGATATTTGTTTTGATAAGTTTAAAGATTTTATTAGAAATTAGTATTTTTGTTAAAAAATTAATCTTCTTGGTTAAAAATTTATCCTTCTGGTCAAAAATGTATTGAATTTGGTGGAGAATAGCACAGTGCACGAAAAAAAATTAATAAACAAAAGTCGTTTACCCAAAAAGGATCTGAAAATTTGTTAGTGATAATTTTTGGATAGAAGAAGAAGATTTTATTTTCGTCGTAAAAAACAAGATTAAAAATAAACAAATTCAACTTTTGTAAAAGCGACATAAGAACCAAAAAAAATAGAAAGACAAAAGGTGTTTAACCATAAAATATCTACAAATTTGTTAGGAACTCTTCTCATTAAAATATATTAAAAATAAAAAACTCACCTGTTTGGAAAACAGTTGATTTTCAATTACAAAAGATCAATTTTCAGCAAAATAGTTAAACTGATCAACACCAAAATATGAATTTTAAACGAAAAGACAATTTTCAAGAAAACAGTTAAATTTTCAATAAAGAAGGACCATTTTCAACAATATTGTTGAATTTTCAACCAATTAGTTGCATTGTTATCCAAGCAAGATGAAATTGTTACTAAAACAGATAATTTTTTAAATCAAAAAGACAAATTTTCAAAAAACTAGTTGAATTTTCATCCAAAAAATATTGCGGTTGACTTTTCAGTACCAAAATATGAATTTTAAGTAAAAAGTAAATTTTCTAAATAATACTTAAATTTTGAACAAAACAGTTGAATGTTTAACCAAAAAGGATAACATTTTGACAAAATTGTTGAATTTTCACACAAATAGTTTCATTTCTATCTAAGAAAATGCAATTTCTATCAAATAGATGAATTTTTAAATTAAAAAAAAAAAAAATTTTTTTTAAATTGTTTAATTTTTGTCCAAA
This sequence comes from Andricus grossulariae, assembly GCA_011634705.1. Lineage (NCBI taxonomy): Eukaryota > Metazoa > Arthropoda > Insecta > Hymenoptera > Cynipidae > Andricus > Andricus grossulariae. Next base: position 20,109 of record JAABKJ010006169.1, on the reverse strand, counting down.
AAACAGTTTATATGAATTTTCTACATCAAAATACGGATTTTAGACAGGATGTAAGTTTTCTACGAAACAGTTGAATTTTCACGAAAATAGTAACATTTATAAATAAAAATATAAACTTCAAGAGGGAGCAACTGCAAAAAATATATATATATATAAATTCGAGGCAAATAAATTAATAGCAAGAAGAACATATCAGGGTTACCAAAAAACTTCATTTTTAAAATTTCCCAATTTTTTCGTAGACAATTTTTTATTTTTCCTGACTATTAATATTCAAAGACCAGAATCCTAACTAGAATCTTTCGTGAACAGTATGAAAGAATTTTAAATGAAAATTAAAAAATTTCAAATTCATTCTGCTTGAGTGTGATTTGAAGTTGTAAGTGTTGCCTAAAATTTGCACGATTTTTTCTCTAAATCCCTGATTTTCTCCTGGCCAATAAAATTCCCTGACTTTTTTCAAAATTGTTGTTGGCTAGGTTCTTTTTTGACTCACCAGGTTTCCGTGGCGCGTCAAGGTGAATTCATATAAGATAAAATATAATTATATAAAAAATAAATAATAAATAGATATAGAATTAATAAGTAAATCAACGGAAGAAAAAAACAGACAGACAGACAAACAAACGGGTAGACAAACAGACAGACAAATATAGAGACACACAAGCAACTAAAAAAACAAACTTTTGGACAAACAAACAAACACACAGACAGAAGAATATACAAATAAATACAGGAACAATTCAACAACAACAAAAATCAGCAAACAAGCAAAAAATATTATCAAATATTATCAACTAAACGGTTATTTGTCTAGACTTTGCGCGTCGGCAGTCTAACCAAATGAGTAAACAAATATGCCAGGAAACCAAGCAACAGAAATATAGAACAGAGAAAAAATTATCAAACAATTTAAAAGAAACAAAGAAAACAAAATCAATAAAGAAACAACTTAGCAACTGAAGGAAGCAAGAAAAATTTAATAAATAAAAAAAGAAATAAATAATCCAAAAAATAAATAAGAATAATAAAATGTATGAAGAAAGAAACAAATAAAGAAAGAAAGGAATAAACCAAGAAATAAAGCAACCCCCATTTTTGTCAAATTTTTTTGTTTTGAGACTCCATGAAGCCAAAAAAACAGGTTCTAACAGAAAGTCTGTCTGTTTGTCTGTCTGTCTGTCTGTTAGTTTGTAGATTTTTAGTTTATTAGCACGATAACTTTTAAAAGAATTAACGTATTGGATTGGGCTTTCGTATACTCCTTAGGTATCTTGAAATGAAGGTCAAGTTCGTTAGCCAGTCATTTTGGAAGAAAATTCAAAAAGTGAGAAAATTTTGAAAATTTTTCAGAACACTTTTTTTAATATTCATGAATTCTATAGACGGACATTGTTAGTACTTAAAAAGGATAACAAATAAACTCATGGCTTTTTTTGATGAGAGAAAAATTACCGGAGTTATAGTATTTACAAAATTCCAAGAAAAAAAACGAAAATTAACCTTTCAAGCTAAACCACGAACGATATTAAAATTATTTAAGAGTAGAAGAATGTTTCTTTTTGGACACCCTACAATATTATTGCTTTAGCTTTAACAAAAGAGAATTCACAATCACCAAATTACATCTGTAGATGCTTTAACCTTTAACTTCAAAAAATCTGTACACAAACATGGGGGAAGTAGAGTTTATTTTGTGGTTCATTCGCAATTAATAAATTTCGTATACTAAAATTATGATCGAGCTAAAACACAGGAAAAAAACTATAGATAACAGAATATGCTTCTCAACTAGATATACAACCTTTGCACGACGTGCATTTTTATAACATCAATATTTTATAAGACATCAAATAAAATCAATTTTTTGTACACATGAATAACTATTTCAGTATTTAGGAGTTGGCTGAATTTTCGTTAATAAATAAAACCGGTTTGAGGGATGAACAAAAATGTTTTTTTTCAGATTTTCCCCTACTCCTATTTTCACTATGTTTTAAAAACGGTGAATGTTGAAATAATTTTATTTTTCTATTTTCCTAAGCATTTAACAACGAAGAATATCATGTGTAGCCGGGTTTAAAAGTTAACTATATAAATAAACTTTATCATCTTATCATAGAGCAAATATTGATATTAAAAGACAAAAGCGAAGATTTCAGAAAATCACATTTTTGCTGGTCCAACGCTACCTTGTCCCTGGCTTAAAATCATGATAATGCTGGTAATGCTTTCATAACTTTTCTTGTATAAATTGCTCTTGCGTCAACTAAATAAACATTCCACTCAATGAAAATTTGGAATAAAAGGACAACTTTCCAGATTGAGATAAAATATTTCTAGTTCTTCTTTGGTTGAAAGCAGAAAAGATTAACAACTTATTCAATCATGAGGTGTGCGATCTTCTTATTGGCACTCTGTGCCTTCAAAGTAAGCTAAACATGATTTTGGAAATTATGAATTATCACATTATATAGATAATTCAAACATCTTATATTAAATATCGCTAAGTCACTTACCAAATATACGCTTCTTAGATATACATACCATATTGTTCACCAGGCTGGTCCAAAAATGCATCAGAATTTTTTTTTTCTTCAATATATCGCGATATCGTTTCTCAACTTTTTCAAATTAACAAAAATATGAATGTTTTTTTTTAAATTAGATTTAGATATTGCGCAAGCCCCGTGAAGTTGAACACGTACTTCCACAGGAAAAAAAAGGGATTTTTGTGAATTTCATTCAGAATCGTCAATATTTGGTGGAACGAGTTGAAAATAATTATTTTTTGAATATAACCCCCATAAGTCTGTTTTGAAGGTTCTCAAAGAAACCTTCATAATTTATTGAATTGAATTCGGAAAGACTTATTCAATAGTTTTATTTTTTTTTTATTATATGATTTTTTTTTAATTCTGAAAAGGTAAAAAGTGGAAATTACAACATATTCAATAAGAAAGCGTGCAATTTTCTTATTATTAAATATCAATTATCACGCTATGCATATATCAGTTTGATTAATTAATTTTAAACGAAATAGTTGCACTTTTAACCAAAAAGATAATTTCACAACCAAGCAGATCAATTTTCAATCGAAAAATATTCACCTAACCGACTGAAATATTTTTAATTGCATACATTTCAAATTAAGAGTCCATGGAATGAGTATTAACTTACAAAACATTTATTTGCCACGACTTGCTTTACAAAAAAAAAACTTTTTTCATCTAATTTTTTGATTGGAATATTTATAAAATTTGCATGTGTAACTATGTAAGTTTATTTATATGATTGATATAATAATGTATTTAAATACATTTTAAAAATATAATATACGTTTTTCTCTTGCATTCTGAACTGTTAAAAATAGAAGAAAATTGACAATTGAATTTTCCATTCTCTAGAGTTTTCAGCTATTAATTTGAAAAAAAAATCAACATTTTAAAGCTCAACTGTTTCAAATTTAATTTTCAATTTTTATAGTGTATTTTTTAATTTTTATAGTTTAATTTTCTATTTTTACAGTTTAATTTTCCATTTTCAGTAATTCAATTTTCTTTAATTTCTTACAAATATTAATAGTTGAAAATTATATTTTCATTTTTCTTCAATTTTCTTAATTTTTCAGCAATTGAATTTTTTTGAACTGTCAAAGTTGAAAATTTAACTATTCGAAATTAAATTTTCTTGAATTTCAACTTTTCTCATTTTCCAACAGTTCAAAATTCTGCAGTCAAAAATAAAAAATTTCAAAATTCAAGTGAAAAATTTACTTCAATTTTCAGCAGTTGAAAATTCAAGTTTCATCAATCATGAAAAGCTGAAAATTTATGTAATGAAATTTCAATTTTCAGTAGCTGTATATCCAATAGCTGAAATATATATTTATTCATATTTTAAATATATAAGTAAGAATTGAATTTTCAACAGTTGAAAACTCAAGTGTTAAAAATTCAATTCCTTAAAATTCAAGAAAAAAAGCGAAACTTCAAAACGGTGTTGTAAAATTAATAGTCATCCAATGGACTCTAAGTACGGAATTTGTCTGATTTGAAAAAAATACCCAACCTTGAAAATTTGTTATTGTTATGAACTAAAAAGTGAAATTTGAAATATTAATTCCGTCCTATGTTATCATTACTTTCGATCTTTGCAGACAGTCTTCGCAGTAATTTCTTTTGAGATGGAGCTAGGAGGATTACATCAGAATTATATTTCAAAAATGTCATCCATTGTTTCGTCATTCCAGACTTTTGCTGAGGTCAGTTAACAAAAATAATTTTCAGTCTCTAAATATTTGTGTTATTTGAAAAAAATTAATCTTCAGCAGTTGGATTTTCATTTTCCCACGATTTTCCATTTTCTTCAATTTCCATTAATGTGCAGTTGAGTATCCCACTGTTTTCAAGTGTTGAAAATTTATTTTTTAATTTTATTTAATATTCAATAGTTAAAAATTGAAGGGAAAAGCGAATTTTGTACACAAAACAAGTATAGAAGAAGTTAAATTTACATAATTTTACTTTGACAATCTAATAAATAAACTATTTAATTTGAAAATCTCAGGAATTTCTGTAATTGTTTGGTTCTTCTTGCTCATCAGGCCATAGTTTTAGGAGGACAAGATAGAAATGTACAATCAAACCAATGTATGGGAGAATATCGCGAATTACAGCGAAATCTTGAAGCTAAAATAATTCAATGCAACAGCTGTTACAGACATGCCCTTGGACACAGGAATCTCCAGGTACTTAAAGAAATGATTTATTATTTATTCTGAACATAGTTTTGAACCTCTCAATTCGACATTCCTATATTTATTCAATTCTTAGAATTGTTTTAATTTCTTAAATTTTCTGAATTCCTACAATTCCCTGAATTCCTCAAATTCTCTGAATTCCTTAAATTATTTGAATGCCTCAAATTCTCTAAATTTCTCGAAATATATAAATTCCTCGAATTAAATATATTCCTTGAATTATATTGATTCTGCAAATTATATGGATTTCTTGAATTATCTGAATTTCTTGAATGCTCCAAATTACTTCAAGTCTCGGAATTCTCTGAATTCCCTGAATTCTGTGAATTCCTTGAATTCCTTGGATTCTCTGAATTCCTCAAATTCTCTGAATTCATTGAATTATCTGAATTCCTTGAATTCCCTGAATTCATTGAATTCCCTGAATTCATTGAATTATCTGAATTCCTTGAATTCTCTGAATTTCGTGAATTCCTTCAATTATCCGAATTCCTTTAATTCTCTAAATTCCTTGAATTCTCTGAATTCCTTGGATTCTCTGAATTCCTCGAATTCTTCGAATTCCTTTAATTCTCTGAATGCATTAAATCCTCTGAATTAATCGAATTCTACGAATGCATTGAATGCTCTGAATCCTCTGAATTCATTGAATTCTCTGAAATAATTGAATTTTCTGAATTCGTTGAATTCTCTGAATTATCTGAATTCCTTGAATCCTCTGAATTCCGTAAATTCTCTGAATTAATTGAATTCTCTGAATTTCTTGAATTCTCTGAATTCCTTGGCTTCTCTGAATTTCTCGAGTTCTCTGAATTTCTCTAATTATATACATTCCTTGAATTATATACGTTTCTCGAATTATATTAATTCCTTTAATTATATAAATTTCTTAAATTCTCTACATTCCTTGAATTCCCTGAATTTCTTACATTATATAAATTCCTTAAATGAAATAATTTTTTTGAATTACATGAATTTCTTAAATTCTCTGGTTTCATTGTATTTCTTCAATTTTCTGAATTCCTGTAATTATATGAATTCCTTAAATTCTTCGAATTCTTTGAATTCTCTGAATACATTGTATTATATAATTTGAATAAACTCCGTGAATTATATAATTTTCCTGGATTCTATTAATTCCTTGAATTATATGAATTTTCTGAATTTCTTTAATCATATGAGTTCCTTTAATTCTCTGAATTCCTTGAATCCTCTGAATTCCGTGAATTCTCTGAATGCATTGAATTCTCCGAATTTCTTGAATTCTCTGAATTCCTTGGCTTCTCTGAATTTCTTGAGTTCTCTGAATTTCTTCAATTATATAAATTCCTTGAATTATATACGTTTCTAGAATTATAATAATTCCTTGAATTATATGAATTTCTTAAATTATCTGAATTTTCGAAATTACTCAACTTCTTTGAATTCCTTGAATTCGCTGCATTCCTTCAATTCTCTAAATTTTTTGAATTTTATGAATTTCTCGAATTATATAAATTCCTTGAATTACATTAATGCCTTGAATTCTCTGAATTCCCTGTATTCCTTGAATTCTCTGAATTTCTTGAATTTTCCGAATTTCTCGAATTTTCCGAATTTCTCGAATTTTCTGAATTTCTCGAATTATATAAATTCCTTGAATTATACACATTTTTTTAATTATATTAATTCCCTGAATTATATGAATTTCTTTAATTATCCGAATTTCTTTAATTCTCTGAATTCCTTGAATTCTCTGAATTGCTTGATTACTTCGAATTCTTTGAATTCCTCAAATTCCCTGAATTTCTTAAATTATATAAATTCCTTGAATGAAATAATTTTTTGGAATTACATGAATTTCTTAAATTCTCTGGTTTCATTGTATTTCTTTAATTTTCTGAATTCCTTTAATTATATGAATTCCTTAAATTCTTCGAATTCTCTGAATACATTGAATTATATAATTTTAATAAACTCCTTGAATTATATAATTTTCCTGAATTCTATTAATTCCTTGAATTATATGAATTTTCTGAATTCCTTCAATTATATGAATTCCTGAAATTCGCTGAATTCTTTGAACTCTCTGCATTCCTTGAATTATATAATTTCGTTGAATTTCTTAAATTCACTGTATTCATTGTATTATTTGCATTTCTTGGTCTCTTCTAATTTCTTAAATTCCCGAATTTCCTAGAATATCCTTGAATCCTCAAATTCTCTGAATTTCTTAAATTATATGAATTTCTTGAATTTTCTGAATTCCTTGAACTATTTAAATTTTTTCAATTTGACGAATTCCTTGATTTTTTGGAATTCTTTGAATTATATCAATTTCTTCAAGTACATGAATTTCTTGAATTTTCTGAATTCCTTGAATTATAAACATTTCTTTAATCATATAAATTTCTTGAATATTCTGAATTCCTGAAATCTTTCAAAATTATGAATTCTCTACATTACTTAATTATTCTGAATTCCCTAAATATTCTAAATTTTCCCCAATCCCTTGATTCTTTTCATTCTTCTAGATTCCTCGGAATTCTTTGCATTATTTAGAAGTCCTTGGAATTCAGAGAATTCAAGAAATTTTCAAAATTCAAAAGGAAATGTTTTCAACTCTCTCGTCCCGATTTTGGTGAGTGTGAAAAGAGGGCTCGAAAATATGCACAAGGCAACCATTCATTTTTTCTGAGCTGCATATTAAGGGGGTGCAATTTGACCTTGAAGTTTGAGGTCCAAACCATATTTTACAGAATATCTAAAAAACTATGAGAGCTATGAAAAAGTTGTCAATAGGAAAAATCTTCAGTTTTTGATGCTCTATCAAAGCGTAATAATAACACTTCAAAACAACCCCTTGGTGAGACGAGAAGAGGAGAAAGGTGTTCAATTCACCCAAAGAACTAAATTATCCCGGGACAAGGCTTGTCATTTCTCTGCTAAATTATTAAAAAATAAATCAAAATAACTGTATTTGTAAATATCGTTATTTCACCACGAATATGGCATTAGCCCTCTGTGGATCGGTCATTAAGACAGTCAGCTGAAAGTGTCATAAATGATTCAGGTGTCGCATTTATGTATTCATTTTCACGCCAGAGATATCTAATAATTTCAGTTAATCATGGAGGAGATAATCAATTTTGAGCTAGTGAATGCAGTTTCAATATTGTGTCTCGAGCTTGAAGATTTATATTTTCTTTGTAAAGAAGGACGATGTCTGAAAATTGTGTGATCAAATCTTTCCATGAACGAATAAAATACTCATCAATAGGTTGAATGAAGCTGGTAGTTTCTTCAGGTATCGTTTGAACTCTTAATTCTTTAGTTGATGGTGTCAAAGATGAGAAAATAATATGGCAGTATCCTTTTTGTGCATCTATCAGATGAAGAGAACGACTTCCAGTATTGAGAAAGAAGACTTCTGTCATCTATGCTTGGAATAAATCTTTTGTTAGTTTGACAGACTTCGATGTTTAAATATGAATATTAGCCGGTTCAAACATAGAAGCTGCAACTCGAGGGCCTGATTCTCCTGGATGTTTTTAAAACAGCAAGAAGTTCTGGTAGTAATTTCCTATCTTCAGATATGGCGAGTAAAATTATATAACTGTGTGTGGTAGCCGAAATTGATTGAAGAAGTCCTTCGACCTATCGTTCTCCTTCAAAAGTAAGTCAACGATCAAAGTGCATTTACAATACCGTATTGCCGCAAAGTAGAATCATGGATTATAATTCTATTTTGGCGAGTTTCCAAAAATTTATTCATAACGTGATCTGAAATTTTATGGAACTCCCATCTCCAAGTGCCACCTAGGTAATTCTATTTCTTCTGCCCACCGTCGTAGCTGGCGTTCACATTTGACTTTTCGAAAATGAGACTGGACACTGTTTATGGTTCGTAGTTTTTATTTTTATTTTTTCCAGTATTCGACGGCTCTCCTTTCGAATCCTGATTCTTCTTCTTCTGAATCCTCAGAGCAATAAGAGGAAACGTTTAATGGGTCAGCAATATCGAAATCGAAATTTTCGTGAACATCGCCATCTTCATAATCACTGTCATTGAGATATTCTGTAAAATATGGTTTTGACCCTAAAATTTAAGGTCAAATCGCACCGCCTTGATATGCAGTTTAGCACAAATGAATGATGGATTAATTTATATTTTCAAGCCTTTTTTTCACACTAACAGACTCATCAAAATCGGGGACGGACAGTTAAAAACCTTTCCTTGTCAGATAAGCTTAAGAATGTTAAACCAACTCAAACTGATTTGGAAGAGTCGACAGAAGTCCAAGCTATTCGAAAGAATGAAAAATAATATATAGAATTTAAAGAACTCTAAAAAGTTCAAACTGAATGAATGAATTGAAAATGATTTTGGTAAATTCAAAAGTACTCCAGTGAATTGAAATCAATTCAAAGTAATTTAAGTGCACTGTATGAAATTTTAACGAATTCAAGTAGATTTAAATCACTGGAACTAATATACTAATTGATAATTATTTAATTTTCTTGCTTGTAATTTTGTGAATCTAATTTTATTCTTCTGAATTCCTCCGAATTGTATACTTTTGCTGGAAATCCTTGGGATTTGGGGAATTCAAGGAGTTCCGGGAATTCTCATTTCTTGAAAAAAAGTTACAAGGCACAATAAAATTTTTAATAACAAAACTGTTCTTACATTATATCTTCAAATTGGCTTTTAACCTTTTTTTTCGCAAGAGACCTGATGAAAATGTGTTTGTTGAAACCGAAGGAGCTTTAACAAAAGAGAATTCACAATCACTAAATTCCATTTGTCGATGGTTTGTCCATTAATTTTAAAAGTTTCATGCAAAAATGTTGAGGATATACAATGACCGAGCGCGAAGCGCGACATCCAACAAGTGCGCGCCTCAGGCGCGCTCAAAGTTGCGAGCTTCGCGTGATGAAAATGTACCGGCGCAGCAGGCAGATTTTTTTAAAAATATTTTTCTTCATAGATGACATATTTTAAAAGAGATAAAGAAAGTAAGAAATTATTCCTATTTTTACAGGTTACGGAAAAGTGCTATGTTCTTAACGTTGGTGCATTAAACTGGGATGCAGTCTTACGACGTCAGGAAATTAAGGAATGCGTTAAGGCCATTCTAGAGGGCCGTACCTATACAATGAGACCAGCGCCAGATGCGGTACCTTCCACATCAAATGAATCAATAACAGGATAGGATGTATTGATCTTTAATTTTAATTAATAATCGAGAATATTACAATCAAATCGAAAATAAATATAATAATTGTATTCAATAAAAGTTAGGAAATTTAATTACGTGAATTATTAGGTTTAATGGACGTACTTTTTGATACTTTAAAATTTGTTATAATTTGTTTACTATAAGTTTGAAAATATTCTTTGTTCAGCAAATACAAAAATTATTTTTATTGGTTGACCATTCTTCAAATCCGAATTCATGTCACAGAATAGGCTTGTTCCTTTTATGTGCTTTGTACATTTCAAAATTTTATTATTCTTCATTTTTGAAAAACTCTTCAAATGATTAATAAAATCGTTACAAAAAAAAACATCGATTTTATTACAGTGACCCGACGATTGCAGTTTGGAGTTCCCTGGTTTTTGTCCCCGGTCAATCCCAAAACCGGCACTAAATGGCGGGTTCACTGTATTTGATTAAACAGATTTCGAAAAATAAAAAATAAAATCAAAATTCACTTATCGTGTATAATAATTCTTGTTGTATTTATTAAAAAATAAGGTGTTGTACCTTGCAATTAGTATTATTGCGTGGTTGCAGCATGAGGAGGAATGAAACACCAATAAACAATTTGTACAATGGAACAATTAAATTGTTTTGTCCAAAAATTTAATTTGTTCATATGAAATGTCATTTTTCACAGCTAAAACAAAAACAACGCGTCTTAACAAAAAAAGGATAAATGAAAAATTTGTGTCGTTTGTCCAAAAATTTGGTATCTTTATTTTTAGTGTCCTTTTTTACGAATGCAACAAAAACTAGGCGTCAAAGCAAAAATTGATTGATAATGAATTAGTGGATCTTTTTTGGGTGCATAACTTTTTTATCTGCATCTTCCTTCGTATCCTGCATCGTTTGACCAAAAAATGGAATTCTTTATTTTTCATCATTTTTTGTGAGATCATAATTTAAATTTTCAATTTTTCAAAAAAAAAAAAAAAAACTGAAAAGTTGTTGTGATGATCTTGTAGAACTTTCAAGAAGCAACGTTTTTCTTGACTTATTTTCATATCGTGCACTGTTTGGCTGAAATTTGCATTTTCTTTTGTTTGTTCAAATTTTGAAAATGCTATAACTCTGATCATTTACTTTTTGTCGGAAAAAGCTAACACACTGCTTCTGTTCTTTTAGTCCTTAGAAATTTTTCCAAAGTTCAATCTGCGACATATGTACTATTTTTGATCAACGTAGGTTTGAGCTAATTATTATTTAGAAGATGTTATTACCATCAATAGACGTTAACGTCCGAGTTAATTAATTTTCCACTAATATAAATTTCGATATTGAAACGATATTAAAACGGTTATAACATCTTCAAAACATTAATTAGATTTAAAATTGTTGAAACAATTATTCTTGTTCAAACAAAATGTTTTGTTTAGTGAATCATTAAACATATAGTTATCTGGAATTATTCACACAATTCACGAATGTCATTATTTAGAAAAGTATTATCACTTGCTCCTTGTTCTAGAAATGATATAGAAAGATCCAGTTTTTTCGAATCTCTTTCGCTATATCGCCCATTAGTGAGTATTTTTTTGTCTCAACGAAATCGATTTGAAAAAAAACTATCCATAACGAATATTAGGATATCAGTTCTGAGATGAAATAATACTGAATACTTATCGACACACAGAGATTCGAAAAAAAACTATAATTTTCCACACAATTCATGAAATGAAATTTCAACAAAGTAGTCAAACTCTCGAGCGCGTATTCGAATTTTTAATCAAAAAGATTAGTTTACTACCAAAAAAGGAGAATTTAAAACGAAATATATAAATTTAGAATAAAATTATTGAAGTTCTAACTAAAAATGATTGATTTTTAACCAAACACGTGGATCTACAATAATTAAAATTAATTTTTGACAAAGAATTTGCACTTTAACCTTCAAGAAGTCAATTTTTTTCAAATAAATCGAAAAATTCACATGATCCTAACCCGTACTTTTTCTCAAAGGTTTTCCTTCTCAATTTGTTCACATACTGCGCGTCGTTATCTTGAGCATAAAAAAATCAATTTTTCATGTTTGAACAGGATTTTGACTAAAATGAAGTCCATAGTCGTTTTATTTCAAAAGTAAATGATTCAAAGAACTCCTGTTTAACAATTTTTTGTTGTTACATGCATAGTTTTTAAGCAATTAAAAGCAATGCCTTTCATTTGAGATAAAAATGTGATAATTACATCTTTGAAGGACAGTCTTGAAACTAATAACTTCATCTCACATATATTTGAGATAACGAATACTTACGTATATATTTGCACTCTGATGAATGAATAGAATATCATATAGTTACATTTGGTTACCCACTTATTCACTGAAGCATTATTAAGTGTTTGCTCTACATTGCGAAAATGAGGATGGTCTATACTTTCGGTTTCACTCTGGTGGTCCTCTTTAACTCTATTGGTGAATATACTAATATAATATATCTATCATTTTTATTATAAATTATATAATACATGCATGAATACGGCCATTTCCCCGGCCTGTGGAGCGAACATAAGGTCCACCTTTCCAGCTTATATTCAGATAATGGCCATTTGTATATTTATGTCGTCAACAATTGAGCCGCTGGGTAGTGAAAGGGCATATAAAATTAACATGGCCGTTTCGCTTGGACCATGTTGTCTTTAGAATAGATTTTGAAAATTAAATTTTCGAAACATATAGCCACGAAATTTCCTACAAAGCCATATCTCTCAAAAATGGAATGTTCAAAATAGATTTTAAAGACAACAGGGGACAATCAGAACGGCCATGTGGATTTTATATGCCCTTAAGTTAGAGTTCGAATTCTGCGGCTTAGCCTAAGCTAGCCGTACGGCGAGAATCCTGCGAATTCGGCATTGTGACCGAAGCCGTATGTTTGATTTCGAATGCCACGACTGCACACGCATATCAGTAAAGTTTCATCGTCTGCGACAGTAGGCTGTTGCAAGCCATGGCGGAAAGTCTACAATGATTATTCAATTTCCTTGACAAGGAGGAAGACCTTTTATTAATCTTATTAAGGTTGTATGTAAAAAAAATCGATCTCTGGTAGAATTTTTTAAAAAATGAGCTATATTTGAATAAAATGATTATTTATATGCTAAATCAATTTCAAATTTTTCAACCGTACCGATCAGGAGGTAATTGATGTCAAAATTGACTACTTCAACGCGTAATTCGTGGGCAATGCATAGGGACTCTGCACAATTTAATTTGTAGTAAATAAATGCTCTGGTACAGAAATTAAAAAAATGTTGGTATTTGTGCTGCTTGAAAATACAAATTTTCAAGCAGCATATATCAAATTTTTTCACAGTGTAGTTTTATAGATAATCTAATGAAAAACATTGAAATTTTAGTCACTTTAAAACGGATAAACGTAACAGTATCGTGACCCGGCAACACTATTCCCTCTCTCCAGCTTGTCTGCTGTACGCACTCAACACACACACTTACACATACAACCAGCTTGGAAGCGTACGTGAAATTGCGACGTTGCGCGATCTACGAGTCTGCAGCTGGCATAGGAGTTGTCCGACAAAAGATCCTGAGAGGTTCCTGATTATTTCATTCATTGGTTTTGCCTCTTGTTTAATTCATCTCTTTTGGTAGAAATTTTATATTCCGGTGTAGAAATGGTAACAGGGATCCGACCGGGAGCCGGCTGGATAGCCTCAGTTTAGGCCCGGCACTGGCCAGGGATACTGCCCGGGATCCGGCTAAAAACGTGACGGTGAACTGGTCGGATTCACAGAAAAAAGAAAAGTTGAAGTTTACATCGATTCCAAGTGAAAGATTCGCTACAACAAAAAATAACCTTGCCGGTTGAACTTCACACGAATCAAAGAGAATTTCCTATTTTTAAACTTGCCTGGATAATCTTTCGCCTCATCATCGCTCCATTTTTATTCGAAAAGTAACGAGAATGACGATGCCAGCGCTATCTACCGTCTTTTAACTTCATTAATTTGGAGCAGAATAGCGATTCCCGGCTGTCAGTTTCTTTTAGCTTAGTGGTATAAGATAAGTTCTGGATCGTTCACAATAGTCTAATATATTTCAGAGGAGATTGATAGGTAAAAACAATCTTTTAATTTTCTTTTCTGTTTCCATTTCTATGTTCTATACCCAAATTTGTTCACTGTAGTGTGGCGATGTAGATTAAATCAGAATTATTCTCCTGAACTCGCTGAAACTTTCACCGAAATACATTCAATTTTTAACTGCTCCAAGATTTACCTGCGGCACATTTTATCTTTTGTTATTTTCTAAGTTTTACTATTTTAAAATAATACTTAAGTAAGCGAATAGTTATTTCAAATCTGGCGTCCTGATTTATAGCTCAAATTAACTCATACTTTTTCGTTTCCCCATTGCTGCTAAGGGCGTAGCAGACGACGGCTTTTATTCCATCGTACAAAAGTTACCCAGATGACTTTATTGGGTTCAGAGGAAAACATACAAAGTGAAAATTATGAAGGGAAGGAATACAAAACGGAAAGGTCGAAAATGAGGATTGAAAAATGTCGGAAAAGATAGGTAGGAAGGTAGTGTCGAGAGGGCTGAAGGGGAAAATTGGGGCAGTTTGCTTTGGTTACGCCCTTTCTTCCACATCCAAAGCAAAACTTCTTGGGTGGCTGAGGACATTCCGGGTAACGATGGGAGGTATCCCCACAGTTCCAGCACCCGAAATCTCCAATTTCCCGGAGGAATTGGAGGGTTTTGGGGTCAATACGGTTGGGAGGGGAAAGTTGTAGGTCGAGAAAGGAAAGGCACCCTGGTGAAACTTCCACTGAAGTAGGGCAGAGGTCGAGAATGAGGTTGATGGGGTTGGTTAGGAAGCGATGTGGAAGGTTTGGTAGTGGGCGAAGAGCGGTTCCTACAGTTAGATGTACAGGCATTTCGGAAGGGACAAGAGGAAGGATTTTGGGAAGGGCCCACTAAAGGCTTCTTGGGCGCTTTGTGTGAAGAGTGTGTCGGGAGGGAGGGGGAAGAGCATGAACTGCAGGGGGTTTGTGGCACGGGTTCCGTCTGGGTGCTTTGGTCCATTAGGCGAATGAGGGTTTTGGTGCTCGTGGTCTGGTCTCGGGTCTGGAGGCAGTTCCTCGGCATCAGCGTCAGTGATCCTCAACCACTCCAAGTACTCGGCCTTCGAAGGGATTTCAGACAGGATGGCCCTTTGGCGGACTGCTAGGGCCGCCCTCTGTATTTCCAGGACCTCCTGGAAAGCCATGAGGAAGCCCGATTGATCTCTTTCCGTTACTCCGATGAAATGTCGGAACCTCTCCAGATATTCCCAGCCATTAGGGGATCTGTTACCGGACATTTTTGGGATCTGTATGTCGAAAATAGGTCGAAGGTTAGGGCTTGTCAATAGGATGCGGTATAAAAGGTTTCAAATCTTCTCTATGTCGATCTTATCGGGATCCGTTTGCAGAACATTCTCATTCACTAGACAGCCCAAATAATGAACCTGGGGACAACAGAATTCGCGTTGATCTAGGTCAGTTTCCAAACCCGCTCCTCGAATCTTTTCCAACATCCTCGAGAGCCATTCAAGATGTTCCTCCAAGGTTTCAGTGACGATGATAATATCATCCAGATAGACAAATGCATGTGTATCCCTCTCGGGTCCAATCAGCATGTCTAGTAAGCGCTGGAATGTCGCAAGGGCGTTTATAAGGCCGAATGGCATACGCTTAAAATGAAACAAGCTACATCCGGGAACTGTAAAGGCTGTTTTGTCGCGACTAGCTTCTTAAAGGGGAACTTGGTGAAAACCTTCACACAAGTCGAGCTTAGAAATATACCAAGCACTACGCAGTTCATGAAGAATATCTGTCATTTGTGGAAGGGGGTAAGCATCTTTCTTTGTAACCTTATTAATTTTCCGAAAATCTAGGTAGAAACGATAACTCTCATCGGGCTTAATTACCATAACTATCAGGTACGACCAACCACTATCTGACGGCTCGATTATGTCATGAGCTAGCATTTTCTCTACTTCGGCAACCATGGCTTCCACGACTTTAGGGGATCTCAAATAATATCTTTGCTTAATGGAAGGGTGGTTGCCTACGTCAGCAGGATGTTCTGTCAAGTCTGTTAGTCGGGGGTTTTCAGTAGGTTTTGGTAGTTTGCGTTTTAGAAAGTCTCTAAGCAAATCAGTTTCTATCATCGGAAGTTCCGTTAGTCGGCAACAAGTTTCAGAAGAATTCCCTTCTATCTCGAAATGATATATCTGGTTTCGGTTATATTTAAAATTCCAAGTCCTGTCGTGAAAATCTATGTTCAATTTGAATATATTACGAAAATCTGGGCCTATCGCGAAAGGGACAGGTATAGAATTTAAAATCCCGAGCGCTATGGGCTGTGTAAGACCGTAAAGTTCGAATGGGGCAATAATTTGAAGAGAAACAAACTCTATCTGGCTATTAGTAACCTGAACGCGACCTTTTCTTTCAATCGTTTCTAGATTTAAATTTTCTATGAATTTTAAGCCATCTAACCCTATAAATGATCTAGATGCACCGCTATCCAGTATAGCTTTAATCTGTTGACCTTGAACGTGAAAGTTTAGATACATTAGGGGCTGCGGACCTAATAGAGAGGACGTTCGATAAGAAAGTTCGGACATCTGGTAAATAGGCACGGTGTCGATATGATAAGCTTCCGCTTTCAAAACTTCATCAGAGATTTCTGTCAAGTCGATATTAGGATTGATTTGGTCAAAACTAAAATAACGGGCATTGGTAGGTAGCAAATGCATAATAGGGTCGGAAGGAATAGATATTTGCCTCACTGCTGCTGTCGGTTGCGTGATAGTATTAGCAGATGTCAATTTTCTGGTCTTTACATTATAACCAACAACTATGAGATGATCACGTGACAAGAGGTCTGGTAGGGAAAGATAACTAGGGGAAACTGAAGCTCCCATAAAGTAGGTAAAATCTACCTTGTTTCTTAAATATTCTATTTCGACTAATTTAATTGTTGTACTACTTTTAAATTTCATTTTACTCTTTAAATTTGCAGAAACTACGTTTGAATCCTTTCAAGATGTATTTCCTCGACAATACGTCTTCCTTTTCAGTTTGCCGAGCACTTTGGACACTCTGATTAAATTACTTCTTTTCGACCAAACTCGTAGCAAAATCTGTTCCTAGGTTCAGTACACGTAGTGAACCCATGTCCAGGCTGACCACAGTTCCAATACTTGAATCTAGAGGTGGGGTTTTCTAGAGGGTTGCTAGGTTTCTGTTGGGAAGGTTTTGAGGTACGAGAACTTGTCTTCGGGCTAGTCCGGGGTTCGGGCTTGCCTTCCGCCCTAGGGTGATTTTCTTTTCCCCTGGCTAGATACATTTGGTCAACTGGCTCATCGGACCCAAGTGACTCTGTAACCTCTTTTGAAAACGCAAGTTTTTCTCAGGGATTGTCAGGTCGCTTACTTGACCACCGGTAGTTAGGATCCTTGTAAGCTAGATTGGGAAGCAGGGATCATTTCGGAACAGGAGGGGGTTCATAACTCCGAGCCACGCTATAAATTTTCTCAGCCACATTGTCCAGACTCTCTAAATGAATAAAGTTCTCAATATCACCACGACGGATAGCTAAATGCAACTTCGGCAGTAAATTCCTGTGTGCGTAGCTAAACTCTTCCGCCTTGGACATTCGGGGTCTTAATTTGTCAAACATGGCCCTCATACATGTCAGATAGTCGGAAACGGATTCCTTTTCGTCTTGAGTTCTGAGATGGATCTCTTGTCGCAGCTCGAATTGGAAATGCGAATCCCCTCACTTAACCATGAAGGCCTTTGGGAACTGATCGAATGTTCGGCATAAATGTTTAGAACTCCTGAACCAGTCGAGGGCAATGCCCTGTAAAAAGAAGGGAATTACCTGCCAGAAGTTAGCGTCAGTGACTGGGACCAAATCTCGATCCTCCTTGATGCGCATTAAAAAAGCGTCCGGGTCATCGTTACGCGTACCCGAATATTTGATGTTTCACTTGCGCATAATTTCATAGGTATGCGCAGAGGTGGAAGGGTAAGGACCCTGACCATAATGGCGAGAAGGTGTGTGAGGATAAGGTCGAGAGACAAAGGAGTTATTTTCTTCCTAACGGCCGTACGTGTGAAAACAATTGAAAGGGAAAGCGTCAAATTCTTCTCGACGAGGTCGGTGAGAATCCTGAAAACAAGAATGCTCTTCCTCGAAATTAACACGCGAACGCCGTGGGTTCCTTGTTCTTGAACCATGAGAGTAAGGCTAATCTCAGGGTCAGTAAAGGGGTCCATAAATCAATTACAGCTCCGCTGTCTGGTGTTTACAATACTTTAGTTAAGTTCAGGTACATTTTTCCGCCCATGATTCGAACGACTATCCCGAAGGTTACCCAAATCAGCGCGAGAACTATAAATGCGTACGTCCTCTTCAAACCTGTTATCAGGACTCACTGCGTGCGATTCTTTAACCTCACTCTTATTTGTAACCCGATCACCACTGCTAGGCCCCGCCTCTTGTTTGTTCCGCTGACCTTGGGAATAGCCCGGTATTTCGCCAGCTTCCATGAGATCGTCCAGCATGTGGAAGAATGGTGAGTTTAATTCGGTGTGGGTCGCGATGCAAATTTTGTGTACTGTGTCGGTATTCAGCTTTAAGGTGTTGTCGAGATGAGGATCTGAAGGTTTAAGGCCTTCTTGAGAGAAGTCAATGGTGGATTCTGAGGGGCTCGCTCCTGACCGAATTGCTTTTACCAACCTCTCGCGCAATAATGCAAAGCCTCCAATAATAGGGAGACCTCCATTGTTGCGTTCATGGGACAGCCCTTCTTTATCTAGGTTATAAACCCATGAGACCAGCTGTCTCTCATCTGTCATTTTAATGTTAGGGGCTTAACTCTTAAATCGTGTTTTTGAAATTATTAGGTAAGAGAGAAGATAACTTTTAATTATTCTAAATAAACGATAATCTCAAACAAAAGATCCTTAGATAAGCGTTTTGAAATAAAGCGAATAATCAAAGCAATCAAGTAAAGATCATAAACACGAATATCCACAATAATAGGAAAACAAGTGTCGAGGGCGATCGATAATTAATTACAAGTATTGCCAAACCAGTTTACACTTAAACATCGCTAAATACTCTTTCTTAATTTCTTGAATGGAATTGAATTTCAAAATGGAACTGAGTTTCAAAATTTCATAAATTTAACCACATTTCAAAATTTCGAAAATGAAATTCAACTTCGAAATTTTCCATTGAAAATAATTTTTTTAATTTCAAGATGGAAATAAATTTCGAAACAGAAATAAATTTAAAAATTTTTTAAATGGAATTAGATCTCAAAATTTCAAAAATGAAATCAGATTTAAAAATTTTTCATTGGAAATAATTTTTAAAATTTCAAAATGGAAATAAATCTCGAAATTTCAAAATAGAAATGAATTTCCCAATTTTAAAAATGAAAATAAATCTTAAAATTTCAAAATATAAATGAATTTCTAAAATTTTAAAAAGAAATTAGATGTTAAAATTTCAAAAATAAAATTATATTTCAAAATTCTCAATTGAAAATAATTTAAAAAATTTCAAAATGAAAATAAACTTCAAAATTTCAAAATGAAAATAAATGTCAAAAATTTAAAATGTAAATAAATTTCAAGGCGGAAATAAATTTCAAAATGAATATACATTCCGAAATTTCAAAATGAAAATAAATTTCAAAATTCCAAAACGAAAATAAATCTCAAAATTTCATTCTTTAATTTATATTTATTCATTCAAAATTTGTCACTAGTTTAGGTAAATAAATCTTAGGGAGCGACAATGGTGAAGCATTATGAAATATTTTATAATTTAAAATATTATATGGACGATAGGGGCTAACATTATAAAATATACTATACTTTTAGGGTAAAAAGAAAGGGGTCGAGATAAATGAATTAATTGGGGAGATTATTATTATTATTATATCATTAAGCCGTTTCCCTTTCGGGGTAGGCGTGAATTGCTCGGTTGGAAAGAAGTGATGTGTGGATGGGTATATAGGTATAGGGTAGATAGGTATATAGGTTTAAGGTATAGATATTTTAGATTGATCT
>JAABKJ010006168.1:0-22246 GCA_011634705.1 Andricus grossulariae | reverse complement strand
TGATCGAATTCTCGGCTCCTTCCGAATACAACATCACTGCCAAGGAGAAATAAAAGGAGGAAAGGTATCAAGACCTTGAAAGAGAGCTGCAACGACTGCACACAAAATATTCGGTTAAAGAAATAGTCTTTGTGATCGGTGATCTCGGAGGTGCAAAACTATCACTGGCGGTTCAACTGGGAGCCAACGTCATTTTTAGATAGCAATTGCTTTCAGTTTCACCCGTTGGTGGTTGTTTAACCTCTTTCTCAATGATACATATATATATTTTATTTTTCTGAGTACACAATGTTATTATTTTGTTTCCAAAATATGCGAGAAACCAAAAAAAAAGAACATTGAACTGAAACTGTTTTATGAATATTTAAACTCTTATTTTAATTTAAGAAAATAAAACTTTGAAAAATCTTGAAAACCACCTGTTGAATTGTCAACAAAATACATGCAGCTTCAATAAGATACATGAATTTTCAACTTAAAATGATCAGTTTTTAACCAAAAATAGAATAGTTGCATTTTTCAGTGAAAAGATTAATTTCAGACCAGAGACAAACGTCTACATATCAAGGATCATTGTTATTCGCTTTTATATTGCAATTAAGAAAAAATTAGGCACACTTGCGGAACAGTTCCCTGACATTTTCACTTTTCTCCAGATATATAAAAATTCCCTGAGAATGCCAGGTTTTCTATGTTTTCCAGGTAGGGTATACAACCTGTATACTTTGAACTATACGATAGTCTTCTCATGTATGGAATTAGCCATTTAAACCCACATTATGATTAGTTGAAATAATTATAATAGTTGAATTCCCAACAAAATAGTTATACTTTCAATAAAATAGTAAAATTGTACCCAAATAGCAGAATTTTTGACCAAAAAAGATAAGCTTACAATCAAAAATAAATTAGTTGAAGTTTGAGTTGAGAAAAGTAACTTCTAACCAGAAATGAATCGAATTTTTAACAAATAAAATTGATTTTCTACCTTAACAGAAGAATTTTCAACAAAATACGTCAATGTTCTACCAAACAGATGAATTTTCTTCTAACAAATAAAAAATTTTCAACCAAAGATAGGTTAATTCTTGAATCAGTAATTTAGTTTCAAAGCAAATGATTCAATCTTCTACCAAATTAGTTAAAATTTCAACCAAAAATATGAATTTTCAATCAAAAATGTAATTTTTAACCACATATTCTAATTTTCTACCAAACCGTTAGATTCTAAATCCAACAAGATGAATTTTCTACAAGACGATTGAATTTTGAGACTAAATATATGAATTTTCAACAAAAAAGAAAATTCACGACAATAATGAATAAGTTTGATATAATTTGAATATTTGAAGGATCTAATCGAATAGCTTAATGATTTTAAATTTATACCAATATTTTTCATTTTCCTTTTTTTCTTTGAAATTATAGTTCATGACATTTTTATATTCTCATTCTAATGAGAAGGTATTAGTTTTATGTAAAATTGGACTTTGTCAGTTTTCATCAAATCTCCATGTTTTGAGACCCCCTGAGTCAGAAAAAAATGATTTTTACGAAAATATGTCTGTATGTTTGTATGTCTGTTTGTAGTCTGTCGACTGTAAGCACGATAACCTTCGAACCACTCCTCAGATTGGATAAGGATTTGGCAAATGTTTTCAAGGCATACAAAGAAAGAAGAAGTTCTTTAACCAGCCATTTTTGACAAATTTTTCTGGTTTTATCCATCGAAAATGTTTTATAGAAAATAAAAAATTCCATTTTCCACCAAAACTATACAAAATATCAGAAAAACGATGGAATGCAAAATTGTTCAGATGCAAAATATGAACTAATGTTATGAGAACAATTTCCATATAAGTCACATATAAACAACAGTTGTTTTCCCAAAAGAGATTTAAAATTTTTTTAAAGATAATGTTTTAAAAGGACGCGTAGTTTTGTTAGCAAAAAATAATTAATAAAATGTTTGTAAAGGCGGCACAAGGTACGAAATGAAATGAAAAGACAGAAGTTGTTCACTAAAAAAAGATCTACAATTATTTTTTGATCAAACTCGTAGTTTTGGTTTGAATCATGCAAAATAGAATTAAAATTAAACCAAATAAATTTTCGGAAGAAAGACACAAGATACTATAAAATGTTTAATGAGAAAATTGTTTTGTAGAAAATACGTCTCTTTTGTTCAAAAATTCGTATATTCGTATGCATTATCTTTTTCAATAAAATTCCACTGTTTGGTTAAAAATTTAACTATTTGGTTGAAAATTAAACTAGTTATTTTCTAAATTGGCTCCGTCGTAGAAAATTAAGATTTTATTCCTCTTTTTATCTGTGTATTCAACTATTCCTTTTTTTGGTTGAAAACTTTGGTTTTCAATTTTATATATTTGATAGAAAATTCATCTTGGTAGAAAAGTCACTTTTTGTTGATAATTCATAGTGTCGGGTAGACAATTCGACCGTTTTGTGCAACACTCATATATTATGTTGAAAATTTGTCGTTTTAGCAAGAAATTTAATCTTCTATTTACAAAAATCAATATATTTGTTTAAAATTGAACCATTTCGTTAAAGATTCGTATTTCTAAGTTGAACTCAACCATATGAAAATTTGTTTTTCTTCATTGAAAAGTAATTTCTTGAACTAAAAATATAAACTATTCCATTTTTAAGTGAAATGTTACATTTTTAATTTAAAATTCAAATATTTGGTTGACAATTCATCTCTCTCGACTCGAAATCACATTCTTGGTAAAAATTTATAACTTCTGGTTCAAAATGCAACCATTTTGTAACAAATGTAATAATTTTGTTGAAACTTAAACTATTTTTTTTTCATTCAGCATATCAGAATTTCAAATATTTGAATGTATTATTTAAGACTTTTAAGAATTTAGATTTATATTTAATACTTCAAGGAATTTCCAATTGATTTCGATAACTTGAAGGGATTTCAAAGAATTTATAATATATTCATATATTTTTTTTAATTCTTTGAAATTCTTGATAGCTCTAACAACTTTTCACGATTTTCAAAAAAGTTCAAAGGATTTGAAATATCTTAAAACACTTTTAGTAGATTACCCACATTTAAAGTGATTCCGATGGATTTCAAAGACTATAGTTTATTTAAAAAAATTTGAATACATTTCTAAGAATTTTGAAAAGCTTCAAAGTACTTTCAAGGATTGAAAATATTATAGCATATTTATATACGTTCTAAGGAATTTTCAAAATCGTTATAAAATGTCAAGGAATTTTAACTTATTTCGTCGATTAATCACAGCGGCGTCCCCCCCCCCCGCCCCCTTCCAAGAAAGGACGATGAAGAGGAGTAGGGGGTGTGAACTACATTTATATGCGAATTTTTGTGGACTTCAAATTTTTCCGAATGGCAGATGCCACAATTTGACTTGCCAAGGGTAGGCATGACTCAACCCCAATTCATTGTGAATTCACCTTGAATTCTCAATAATGTATTTTGAATTATTTTTTATTCTTTCGAATTCTTTGGAATGCCTTGGCATTTTTTACTCATTCCAATCTTAATAAATTCAATAAATTATTTAATATTTTTCAGTAGTTCCCACTTTACTTAATTTGTTTATATCCAGCGTGAATTTTTATGAGTTCCATTAAATTCTTCTCACTTTTCGTGGATATCTCTAAATTCACTCCAACTTTACTTACATGAATAGAATTTGAAAATTTTTCTTGAATCCGCTCAAATTATTTTGAATTAACTTGAACTGTTTTGAAGTATTCTGAATCCAATTCCTTTGAACTTCTTTGAAATAAAAAAAAGGAACAATCACATTAGAAATGCATATTAGGCATCATTTGTCATTGTTGGTGTTAGGAATGAGTATCTTTCGTACACTTTTGCGTTCATTTTTTGTTTCTTCACATAAATATTATAAAATGTATTCAAGAACTTTTTTAAAATTTACCTTGCTCGCTCGTAAAATGAGACTGAACACAGGATTTCCTATCAGGTGTCGCTGGATCATTTTTAAATCCTGCGTATACTAAAATCAGTTGAAGAAAAATGATTAAAAATCTATTTTTAATTTTGAATATGAACTCTTACTTCTTTCTTGATTCACCTAAACATCCAGCAGTGTGATGAATGAGTTATAAAGTCTACAAATCGGATGTTGTGAATTTTTTTTCACATACGTTTTTAAATTTCGTCGCATTTGAAATTTAGTGATATTATCAGTGTAGCCTCCCGGAAGTATATCATCCTACGCTTTTTACGTTATTTATAACTTGCATTAACTTTATCCTTTACAATTTTTATGAAAGATTCTTCCTTATATGTACTATTTGAAATTTAATAATATATTACTGTGGAATAAGTCACCTTCTATGCATCAGCGAATAAGAAGCTCTAATAATGTTTGTTTCCGAGCGAGACTAATGTGCCTGCTGATAATTTTTATGTTTTATGTAGGATTTCAATTTGAAAGTTGGGTAGTTTTTTAATTTGCATTTATTCCATTCTCACCATTTACAATTTTTAAATGTGCAATGTTTTCACTACTTTCACAATTATTAAACACTTACGGTATATAGTTTACCATTATCCAGTTTCTAGGAATTTGCTATTTCGAATTTCACAATGTAAAGCTGGCTCCTGAATTGATATTGTAAAATTCTATTGCCTGAAATTCAAATTTATTACATATCAGTACTGGGAAGAAAATCGGAACATGACCAGGAATTTTGTTTGTACAATTTTAATCCTCATCCTGAAATATTTTGAAATATATATATATTTTTTCCTTCAGGTATTCTTTTTTTTTATAAGGCTAACGATTTTAGAACACCTGTAACATGTCTCGCATTAATATTTTTAAAAAAATAATTGAACAAAAAGAGTCGTAATGAATGATAAACTGAAAACCTAATTGTATTTTAAGTAAAATTACGGAAAAAGTATTTTTAACTCTGCTTAAAAAGGCAGTGTAATTATTATAGATTTCGAAGTCCAAAAATTAAAAATTGTTTCATCCTTCAAGGTTTGGTTTGAAGATATTCAACTTTAGATCTATTGCCTTACTTTTCTAATGTCCACGTTTCGAGACCTTCGGAACTCAAAAAAATAGGTCTTTGCGAATATGGCTATCTGGCTGTGCATCAGTGCATCTGCGTGTGTGTGTGTTTCTGTGTCTGTTGATTTTTAGTTTGTGAGCACGATAACTTCCGAAAGAATTTATATATTAGATTGGATTTCGTTTTATAAACTCCTTCACTGTATTAAACTGAAGGTCAGGTTCGTTACCCAGCCATTTTGGATGAGAATTCAATTTCGATACGAAAAAAAATTACCAGAGTTGAGGCATTTAAAAATACAAAAAAATGAATGAAACTAAATATTTCAAGCCAGACAAAGCACGAGATGAAGAAAATTCTTGATAGGAAAAACATTTCTTTTTAAATAACCTACCAATATGTCATAATAACTCTTTGAAATTTCTTGCAAAATCGAAATTTCAAACTTTGATAGCACAAGAAAATAATGAAAAATCAAACATTGCATTTTCCGTTCAAACTGAACAAGAAAAAGATGATCGAACGAAAATTGAGCATTAAAAAAATATCTACAAATTTATTATGGATTAATTTTTCATAAGATGCCTAGTTTTTGTTTGATTTGTGAGAAACAGTATAAAAAAAATTAAATTACATTTTGGGATAAACGACACAAGCTAGGAAAAATAAAATCAAAAACTTTTTTCTACTCAAAAAGGGTCTAAAGATTTGTTATTAATCATGTTTTGATACATAGCGTTGTTTTTGTTTTAATCTGGAAAAATATAGTTGAAAATAAAAGAATTCAATTTTTTAAAAAACGACACAAGCTATGATGGAAACAATTAATGAAAGAAAGTTCTGTTCCTAAGGAAGTGCTAAAAATTTGGCAGGAATAATTTTTTGATAGGACGCGTATTTCTTGTTTTGTTTCCGAAAAATAACTTTGGAACTTGAAAAAACAAATTTTTAAAATACCCACAAAAGAGAAAAAAAAGACAACACAAAAGTTGTTCAACCGAAAAAGATCTAAACATTTGTTATAACCTTTTTTTTCAAAAGTATATTTGAAATAAAAAAATTAACTTTCTGGAAAAACGTCGCAAGCTACAATAAAATTTTATTCAAGAATATTTTCCGCCTAATTATATCCACAAATTTTTTTAAGCACCACTTTACGCTGTTTACATATTTTTGGTTCAAACCGTTTATTATCAAAATTGAAAAGAGAGAAATTAAATTGATTGAAAAACGACACAAGATGCAATCAAATGTATAACAGAATTTTTTTTGTATAGGATGCGCACTCTTTCTTTGATTAGAAAAATAGAACGCGTAACTGAGCTGGGCCGCGACATTAATCATAATAATTAAAGTTATTCATCGGTCAAGAACCAAGCTTTTTAACAGTAAACCGACCTGATCCCTTATTTCTAATAATATTTCAACGGACGTGACCCTTCAAACGGCACCAAGAGACCTACGTTTCTATCACATTCAAGCGCACCAAGACGGAATGGAATGACGGCATCGTCGGACCTGATTTGACAAATTTAATGGATTCACCAAGGCAGACATACATATGTTCGTAAAACACCTTCGGATCTCCGGTAGACGGCAGACACAACGCGAGTTTAAGTGACGTTACGACGTACAGACGTGCTGATATTTAAATTCAAAACCAGCAGTGATCGCTTCTTACCGTGAAGAATGTGTCGAGTCTACAAATCAGCTCCGTGCACCCAGAATAAAGAAGGCGAATAAGGCCCCGTGCAATTCTCTACAAAATGTAAAGTTCCAGAAAAAGGTGTAAACCTAACAAGTTACAGCCTATCCCAAAATCGAGAAATCTAGCCCTTGCCCGCTCCTTCCTTCCGTCTGGCAAATAAAGTTGTTGAATTAATAAGATGTTAATCTCGATCCCCTGAAATTGAACAAATCAGTAAAATTAGTTTGGCATCTTGAACCTCCGGTTAATTGAAGTAGTTATAGCTCTTGCACACGTTCCTAATATTCAAAATTATTATCTCATACGTAACAAGCTGACGGCAGCAGTGGTGAAATAGGATGACACACCTTGCATGACAACATAGCCCTTCAGTTATTTGATTAAACAGGCAGGGTCAATTATATTATGTGAATTCAACTCGAGTCAATTAAGGTCAGTATTTAAGTTTCTAGCGACACTTATTTTAAACTATTAGAATTGCGTGCGATGAATAGTGAATTACTAAATTGATATTAGTGCCTTAGCTCACCTACAGATAAATTCTACTATTATTTGGAGGCCAATAATCTCTTAATAGTAAAATTTAGTGACGAATAGTAAGGCCTCATTTGGCCTACCTAATTGTACTGAAAGGGATCTTACGTGGAATTAGAACTGTTCTTTAATTAGAATGACGTGAATGCCCGATATCACTCTTAGGAAAAGTTGAATACCTAATGCCAAGCTAGAGTGTGAACTCATTCTGATTTTGCTAGCGATCACATGTGTGAGGTGAAATCGATGGCGTGAGTTCTTATGTGTGCAATTTGATGTGCCGGAGTGAGTTCACAGCGAAGTAAGCAGTAGAGAGAAAGAGGGAGAGAGAGAGAAAGAAGCGCATCCTATGCCTAATCCCGCCCCACCCGCAAAACAGCACATAGAAAGAGCATCATGCCGGCGAAAAAGTACGTGAACGATACGCACGTGCTATTGCACGTAATTTAGCAGCGTCTACGAAAGTATCACAGATAAGAACATAGTCAACCCTAAGTGAACCTAGCTTCACAAACAATTTGGCAAACTTTTTGTCGTAGTGGATCAATGTTGATTAGTCAAAACACATGATAGAATTCTTGAAATTTATTCTAGTATTTATCGAATCTGCTACGTGACTACTGAAGATTCAAATCTTAAACAAAATGAAAAACTAAATTATTTAGGAAATAAGAATCTAAGGGTCTAAAATTCTGTTATTCGGAATATTGATTATTACATGAAGGTATCAGCACTATAAATTCAAACTGACGGACTCGGACGACAACACAGAGCGCAACTGAACCAATGAACTCGGTTTCGATCGTAACATCAATCCGCGTTTCACACCCTGAAACATCTATTCAGGGCGAGGAATTGTGTAATTTCTCGAACGAATCACACTACAACAAGATACAGATCACAACCCTCATTTTGACAAAAACAACATCCCTTGATAGAGTTCTGGTAGGACATAGTTAATGGAGCTGTCTACGGACGTACACGGACGATTACGTTAAAGGCACACACGATTCGGTGCAAGTTGAGGAAAGCAGACTAATGATTGAGCCAGTGAAGGACATAACCTTGACGCCTTCAATTCGCGGACTTCTGGACGAAATGGTGAACTCTGTGGATACAAGTCGTTTAAAGGACTTAGCAGAAGCATACGAGTATGCTTAATACGTCAAAGAAGTAAAGAAATATAACTCTACTCCAGAGATGTTGGTCCCCACCTATAGGGTGGCACAACTCCCTCCTTGGAAGTGATCAAGGTACCTGGTATAAAGAATGCAATGTTAGATTCAATATACCCTTCGACAATGTTCCAGCAAATCCCTGGATACCATCCTAGCTATCCCTACCCGCCTTGCCCATACCCAGATTATCATTTTCCATATCGATATTGCCAATGCATGCCGTGTGCGGATTCTGAAGCAAAGAAGATGGACGCTTTGCCACGGAGCATCGCCAATGCCTAATAACAGTAAGGACCAGAAAAATTCAAACATTAATCAAGCTCATCAGCAGGACGCCCGAGCGAGCTCCGAGTCTCCAAAACGTCCAGAAACTCTGAAGGATCTGGTGAACTCTACAGGCTGTTCCGAACCGGGAACCAAATTGAAGATTCCATAATAGTCATGCTGATTGCTACGGTATTATGCAATCCAAAGCCATCCTTCCTAGTCGATTCAGGATCAGGGGTCAATATGATAAATCTTCAAGCGTTACAAGAAAAACTCGTGATTTCACTAAACAAACTTACTACAATGTAAGGAATAACCGAGCATGGAGTAAAAAATCTTTTCACACTCGAAATCTTGGTTAAGGGGTCCCCGGCGGAATTCTACGTCGTAAAAAATAATTTCTCCATCTCTACAGATGGAATTCTGCGCCGACCCTTTCTCCGCGAGGAACACGCCAAAAGTCATTTAAACACAATACTATTGTCTCAGTCTCTAACCCAGTAACACCAATTTCGTTTGTGGACGAAGAATCCAGGGCCGACAGAAGAAGATAAAAATCAGAAATGAAACCGTTTTTTTGCATAATAAGGACTCAACCAGGAACTTGTCAAGCGACCGCGCTTGACGTTTCAAATCCCGTAGTACGAGAGGTTTACCTACGTCGTATCAAGAATCTGGAAGAAATATATCTTGGTGGAGCTGCAATCACAAATAAAAACAAGAAGATTAATGTATTTTTGCGGTATATAATAAAAAATGTTCATTAGGGCCTATTTCGCTTCTTTTGGTGTTAAAAAAATTTTTTTATCAAAAATTTGCCGGCATGTTTCAACCTGTATTCAAGGTCCTTTTCGAGGCTCATTCTAGGAGAAAAAATACATGTATTAAATAAAAATAAACTGGAGAGTATTCAATCTATATATAATATATATAAATTGTCGCTGTTTACTTATTATATAAAAAGAGAAGAAAAACCGCTGATGACTATGTTGAGTTTTTTTTTAGCATCTTCGACATTTTTTTTTTATGAACATTATTTATTTAAAAACAAGAAGTGTCATGTATTAGTAATCAACACTACTAAACAGGTAGTCGAGCTAGCCCCTCCCCCTCGAAGAATCATCTCCTTTAAATACTATTATATCCAAGGGGAAAAACCTCTCAATTCAGAGCCAACGGAATCGACTGAAGATGCAGCTAAGAAAGAGAACACTCGCGCGGAGAGCGTGTTTACCAGTTCATACCTCTCTCGTTCAAATGATGAAGGGAAAGAATACGTTTTTCAACGGACACACGAATCTTCGGTGATATTACATTCGAATGTCGAGCTACTAACAGGAAACCGCTTAGTTTAACACCAAATAACCATTACTGAAAATATAGTTATACATTAAAAACAATTTCAGTGTACTCAAGATTCGGCCGAAGATGTACGGCAAGCAGTAAAAAAGCAATTCCATGGCGGAAACATCAAACCATCAAAATCACCCTGCAATTCACCAATAATGTTAATCCCTAAGAAACCTGATGCCCCAGGACAAAAATAATACCGGGTTGTCTTTGAGTATAGGGCACTCAACGAAAAAGTCATTAGGGTATGTATACCCCTTGCCAAATATTACAGAAATACTGGCCATATATCTTGACGACGTAGTGCTGTACTCAGAAACGCTTGAGAAGCACCACACGATGGCAAAAAGGCCTTTTCACACGTTTGCGGCAAGCAAACCTGGAATTGCAGCTATATAAACGTGACACCTCGCGAAAAAAAGTGAAGGTTCTAGGTCACATAATTGACCAAAATGAAGTCAAACCTAACCAATCGAGGATGAGAGCGATAGAAAATATCCCCACGCCTTGCAAGGTAAGAGCCGTCTGTCAGTTCTTAGGACTATCTGGATATTATAGACAACTCATTGAAGACTACGCCAAGTTTTTTAATCCTCTTCATGATCTCATCAAGAAAAAGATTGAATGGAGATGAAAAAAAGAGCATCATTAGAGTTTCCATAAAATCCGAAATTACCTTTGTCGAGAGCCTTTCCTTTATTATTTGGATTCGAAAAAAAAACTTTAACTCACCCCGAATGCCTCAGAGTGTGTTGTGGGAGCGATCCTATCGCAAAAAAGGACGCGACAAGGCCCTGTCTCAACATCCAGTGCTCGTTGAGCAATCCGACGGTTATTTACTTAGAATCCAGTTCGAGCAATTCACCTCCCCCCCCCACCACTCGAAAAGATTCACAAACTGCGAGCTTAACTACCAAGAAACCGGAAAAAGTACCAAATCCAAGGCAGGAAATCAGCTGAATCCGAGAAAGAAGGTAAGGCCAGTTCTAAACCTAGGCGTCTTCAATAAACTATGTCAATCAGAAGTTCTTACAAACTAGCGTACGTTTCACGGGCGTTCCCGAAGTAAATAGTTCTCATCAGATAAGAGACTATTGGAAAGCCTACCTCAGAAGGCTGAAATCCTGGTCAGCCATTAAGACCGATACAAAACGAATTATATAGTTGTAAAAACGATACGTTTCGATGAACTTGACTGAAAGGATGTGATTGCTGTTTTAGGGAACCTCCGCCTCGTTCTAGTGAAAGATAAGCAGAAAACATGCCGTATGACAAATTCAGGGGACTTGCTCGGTTTACTGCGCCAAGATCAAATGCGCGACACCTTTGCCTCTATTCTCTGGGGTGGCAATATCCAGATCACTCTTACTCATGGTAGAATTGAGAAGTCCCGAGAGGACTTAAGACAAGAAATAATAACGAAACGTCACGAGATTCTAGCAGGACGGCACAAGGACATGAAAAAAACGTATAGGCGCGTATGAGACGATTTACATGACCCAATCTGCGGGACCAAATGAACACCTTCATACGAAGTTTTTGTAGTTGTCTGAAGAATAAAGTCAGGAGAACCCGTACGTACGATTCAACGGTGATTTCCGATACACTATTTGGCGTGATTGGCGAAGTCTCACTTAACATTGCATTGTACCCATTCCGTTTCTACTCACTTTTTCTTTCGCTACAGTGCCCCGAAGTACATCTTTTGTGAGTGCATTGATAAGGAAAATGGAAAAACTTTTTTATTTGAAACAATTGATGACTTCTGGGTATCATCATCAAACAAATGGATCCCTGGAGAGAAGTAATATAGTTTTAACAAATTATATAAAACATTGCGTGAACGATCAAGACGACTGGGACAGACTGCTCCTATTCGCCATATTTGCGTACAACACGTCGGTTCATGAAGTGATTGAGTTTACTCCCTTCGACTTAGTTTTTGGCAGAACCGCACAGGTACACACATCGTTCCCATCTGAAGTCTACCTGAAAACCTATTGGCCCAACTGGCATGACCTAATCGCTGCTGCTTTATACAGCAAAAGACGCGTTAAAAGTCTGCGATATCAAAATTTCATGCCAAAGCGACTGATATTGGATCAATTTGAAGACTTTAGCGGGATGCATTTACTCGCTTGACACAGAGCAGGCAGCATAATTAAGCAGCCTAATGCAACTAATAATAAAAATTCAGTTGACAAACTAAATATAGTCCAGCTACGTTCAGGCTGTATATTGAAAACAGAATTGAAATGTTAGCCAATCTTTTAGTCAGCCCATATTCTACAGACGTTATTAATAAGTAATCTCTACATCTAGACCTAATAAAAATATCACCTGTCGTTGAACACAATAACAAGAAGATTAACACCAAGGAATGAATGCTTATAAAGTCATCGGAAGGAGGCGTTACCTACCGACAGAAAAGTGTTGAATTTTTGCGGAAGATTGAGAAGAAATTAGAGGCATTCAGTAATCACAATGTATTCCGCAAAAATCGTTGAACACTCACTTGCGGGTCTTATATTGGAGGACGTTGAGTAAGAATCCTGGGATAGATTACCTATTTTTTTCACTCTCAAATCTCAATAGTAATATTAGCCTGTGTCGCTTGTATTATCAAAAAGCGATCTAGGAGGTACAATATTAGTGACGACAAACGAATTACTCAAAATTTTGAAGAAGCTGACCTCGGATAACGCCATGAATATGAGTGAGAATCTAGAAACGTCTACAAGAGCCACTAACATGAATTCAAATCAGATCCTTCGCAAGAAAATCATCCTGGTGCAAACGCTTAAACCCATGTGGAAGTATAACATTTGAGAACATTTCACACAAATGTACCATATTCTTCATATTGAGTTCAAGCCACCTCAAGTCCGTATACGTTATAAACGGGTTTTCCAACTTGACAGTGTACAAAACTGTTACCAAGACCTGGCCCTGGGCGGCCTAGGATGGAAAACCAGATAATACAAAAAAGGCTGCAACTTACCTGTCAACTTCGACACAATACCGGAGTAAACCGAGTTCGAGTCACATATTCTTGACTCATGGACAACCCACGAAGCTCGCTGTTTATTTTATTCAGACACCAGAGAGGATTTCCTGAACAAACCCCGCTGGTGCCGGCTCTGTCGCGATTGGAAGTTCGACTAGCTCACACTTCGCTAACACAAGACAGAAGGAGGGGTGTGATTATACGAGCAAGAGAGAATTTTTCTTTGAGAATGACGGTGATCGAACACATTTTTTAAAATTTGAAAAACACTAAAATGGTTATTCATTTGAACTTTCACACTGAAAACTCACTCTGCAATTATAAAAAATCACTAGAGAGAACCGCTACAATTAAAAATGGCCGCCCGTGACGCTTGCGTTCGCACTTCGGTTCTCTTGAGGGACGCCCGCCTCAACTGGCTGACTTAGGGCTTCAAGACGTGCGTGCCTGAAGTTCAGGGTGTCGAGGGAGTTTCAGATGGTCGTCACTCCACCGAAACTAATCACACGCGGTCTTAAATGTCACACCGCGTGGGCGTCTAGTGCCAACACTGCGTCTTCTAAAGAGGTTATAAATTGCAACCATCGAGCGTTTTCCTCTTTCTTTCGATTCATCCTCAACATTATTTCATCTTAGATCTCCATTTTCTTTGATGATTTTCAGGTTTTTTGATACCGTCGAGTGCACCGTCGCCAAGCCAAGACACAAGTGACGAGTTTCATGTTCCTCTAGGCTATTCTCCTTCTCGATGCTCAGTAGTTTCGTGCCGAGAACGTTCATTGGTCCGTTGAAGCTGACAGAGCCTGCTTGCCAGCCATGGCCCATAGGTGTCCTCGTACCTCTGCTGCTTGCTTACTGGGTCCGACTGCTGGGCTACCGGCCCTCTCATTAGTCTTTGACGCTGTTAGTGGAGCTCAACGGTGTGATGTTGCAGGGTTGGTGCGTTCTGACTCGGCGATCAACTCAGTACAGCTACTCGCGGCTGATAGTAGCGCTGCGGCATTGTTGCGGGGGGGAAGGTGGCTGCTAGTTGTGGAACCCCTCACTAGGTCGTTAAAGCATGGCCGTCTGCTAATGGTACGGTACTGCTTCCCGTAACCTGGGTAGGACTGCTGCGGTGTGTCGGTTGCGTTCCATCCTGTCATAATGTTTCTTGGGTGCCTGGTAGGCTGTCGACTGTCCGCGTCGTCTGCTCCATGTTTTCGCGCTGTGAGTTTGTTGATCAGCCTCGACACCGACCCCACGTATACGAATTATAAAAATCTTGATGTAAGCCTAATTGAGGATTCTCTGGCGTTTTAAGAGTGAGTAATAAAACGCAGATACAAACAAATATTCCGATGTACTCCCTTGACCTAGCATTGCCTCCTGGTCGGATGGCAAGACAGTTCTCAATCCATCTCTACAAACCGTTCTTTCCTCAGGTCCGGAAGTCAGATACAACTTCGGCGAAACCCCGCAAAGCTGCTTTATAACTTTCCGAATTCTTCGAAAACTTTGTAACAAGGTCTATATAAAATGTGTCTAAGCGAACGATAGTTAAAGACGTGAGACGTTGCAAAATAATTTTAAAATTTTACTGTAAGAAGATCATTATTTCAACTAGCATTTAGAACGTCTGTTGATTTTGACGCCGTTATCAAAGACAATGACAAAAATTTCCAGGGTGAATTTGTTACGTACCGTCGTTGTAGGTGCATTTTATTATCTACCAGCATCTTCCCTATGTAAGCAATTTATTTATCTCGACAGCTGATTTGGCCTATAATAATTATCCCTTAATAACAATATTTGAATGACCGTTGCCTAATTAACAATTTCTTATCATTATAAAATATTTTCAAAATTAGGAACTGATGATAATTGACAGTTGTGAACTACTAAAATAAATGAACTGAACTGGGAACAATATATATCAGTCAATAAAATTAAAACTATAATTCAAAAATATCAAAATAAAGGACTCAAAGGTGTCTTTGAGAAACATTATGACAGTCAGGATTTTTTTAAGTCAACGATTACTAATACAGCTTTTCTCCATGGTTCCTTCCCAGATTTTTTCTTGACAATGAACATACAATCAAAGTTAGCAAAACGTTTTGAGGAATGCCCTACCTCACCTACGCATTAGCACTTTCGAGTCGATCACACTCAAAATTCTCATTATAGTTGTTTAATACTTCTTGCACCGATAATTAGTACTACGAAATAAAAAAAAAACACGGTTCTCATAATTAAAGGTATAAATCGTCTAGATATGACCTTTTCAAACGGTTGTCCGATCGGACCTCTTATTTTTTATCAACGATCAAAAGATGTCGCCCTTAAAGCTGCACCAACGAACATGCGCTTTCACCAAATTCAGAAGAGCCGGTACGGCATCGACTGACGGCATCATCGGACCTAATTTAACAAATTGAATTGAATTTAACAAACAGATTTATGGACGGGCGTATGCCACTTTTATATCTTCAGACGAAGGCAGATAGAGCGCGAATTTAGGTGACATAGCGGCGCACGGACGTGTAGCTATTTAAATTCGAAACCAGCAGAGATCGTTTTTCACCGTCATGAATTTTTTGATACTGCGAACCAGCTTACTGAACCCAGAATAGAAACGGCGAATCGTTTCCAGTGCAATCATCTACCCAGTGCTACGGTGAATGGAAAGGTTTTGAACCTGACAAATTACATATTTCCCCAGAACGAGAAATCTAATCGTTGCCCACTTCTTCCTTCACTCTGGCTTATGAAGTGTAACAGTAACTATAAGTTAGGCTGAGTCGAATATGAAATCGCTTGTGTGTTTTTTTCTTTCCTTGGGATTTTACTATATCTTTCTATTTCATTTTATTTCAATTTAAATACATCAGGATCAAAACTAGTGTCAGTGAGTCAGTTATTCAAAAGAAAACACTTTTTATCATTAAGATCCAGCGTAAACAGGGCAGCCGAAAAAGTAAACATCTTAAATTAATAAGATGGTAATCACGATCGCACAAAAATAAACAAATTACTAAAATTGATTTCACAGGTAGAGACTTTGGTAAAATATAGTGATTAGAGCTTCGTCACACGTTTTTATTATCAAGAATTATAATCTCTTACGTAAAATTTCGTTACTTACATTAAAATAAAAATTTAAAAAACAGCAATTCGAATGAAAATCCGAAGAAAATAATAAAATGATGTTTTGATATTTTAATTCAATTCTGATCCAACTTCAGGATACAAGGATTGTTATGTTTTATTTTCACAATTCTTCCATTGAATTGATTATATACAGTATGGAGTGAATCGCAATCTGCAACAACTTTTATAATAAGGTGTGGAAAGATTGGGTAATATCTGCCTACATGACATTTCCTCATTTAATCTGATGTCATATTCTTAACACTTCCGCTTATCATATTTATTTTCAACCTCGAACTGTTTCTATCTGCCTTATATATTTCACGAAAAATCCCTGTATACTTCAGTATTGCAAAGACCTCACCATTAGACGCTGATAGCACAATAAATTCTTGGTTTGGCGTGATACAAACTTACCATTTCCTACAAGCAATCGAAATTCTTTATCGGCGGGAAAAATGTATCTTCGAAACTCAAATTGCTGGTCCCGATTTGGTTTGGAAATAAGCCGAATATATATTCAAGTTGTCCAAGTGCATATCCTAGTAATACATAAGAAGGAGTCCTGCCCGTAGGAGAACCAGACCTGGCAAGAAAAGGCCACTACTAAGGAGAAGTCCGGGCAGGTGAATTTTATCTGGCACAAGAAGAAAAAACAGGCTACCGTTTTCCATTGGAATTCCATTATAATTTTATTGAATCGTGATTTGCGAAAGTTCTGATGAAACTGTTTGGTATGATTGAATGATCTCTTCCTACTGGACAACACCTTACTTCATCTGTAGTCAAATTATCAACTGCGCCGCTTATTAGATTTATTTTTATTCGCGAATTATCTTCATTTGTTCTAAATATTCCATGAAGAGTCCCAGTGTAGTCCAATATTGCAAGAACGTCACCACTGGATGTTGATAATACAATATATTCTTGGTTTGGCCTAAGCAGATAGTTCGTATGATCTATTCGCATTCTAATTGATTCGTAGGCAGGAAAAACATATCTTCGAAATTCAAATTGTTGGTTACGGTTTGCGCAAGGAATAAGCCGGACATAACCAAGTTGTTCTATTGCACATCCAAGCACTAGAAGAGAAAGAGGACTTTCCGAGAAGGACTTGGACTTGGCACGATGAGGAGGCTCCTGAGGTGAAGTCCATCTAGGTGAATGTTCTCTGTCAGAAGATGAACAGCCTGGGCTACGTTCGCTATTAGGATTCCATTCGGACTGTAGTGAATCTTCATTTACTACAGCTTTAATAAAATTGTAGGGAAAGATTGGGTGACCTTCGCCTACTGGACAATATCGCATTTCATCTGTGGTCAAATTATCCAATTTGCCGCTTATCATATTCATTTTTACTCTTGTCCGATGTTTTGTTGTCCCATATAATGCACGAAGAACCCCGCTATGCTCTAATACTGCAAAAATATCACCATTGGATACTGATAAAACAATATATTCTTGGGCTTGCACGGGCATATAGATATTTCTTTCTGTTCGCAATCTAATTGGATAACCAGCAGGGAAAACGTATCTTCGAAATTCAAATCGTAGGTTCTGATTTGTGCTAGGAATAAGCCGAATGTATCCAAGCTGTCCCAGTGCATATCCCAGTATTTTTTGTGAAAGCGGCCACCCTGGAGGCGACCTGGTTTCGGCATGAAGCGGAGGCTCCTGAGAAGTATTTCGGTCATGTGAATGTCGTCGTTCCGAAGGAGAAGAACCAAGGTGACGTTCGCATTTGAGATTCCATTCGGGCTTCAGCGAATCATTATTTTCTGAAGCTTTAGTGAAACTGTGGGGAAATATTGGGTGACTTTTGCCCACTGGGCAATCTCGGATTTCATCTGGAGTCATATTATCAATTGCGCCGCTTATCATATTCATCTTCAGTCTTGCATGAGCCCTATTTGACGAAAATATACCAAAAAGAAGCCCGCTATAATCTAGTATTGCAAAAATGTCTCCATTGGATGCTGATAATACAATATGTTTTTGGTTCGGCACGGGAATGAAGCTTGCTTCTGGTCGCAATCTAATAGGATAACCAACAGGAAAAACGTATCTTCGGAATTCGAATCGTAGATGCTTATTTGTGCGGGGAATAAGCCGAATATATCCAAGTTGTCCAAGTGTGTATCCGAGTACTTTAGGAGAAGGAGGCTCACCAGAAGGCGACCTGTCCCTGGTACGAACTGGATGCTCCTCATGAGTCTTAAGTATACGACGAGGAGAAGAAGAGCGACAGTGAGCCGGGCGGGGAGTGTCAAGGCAATTTCTGCTAGACTGCAAACTCAAATCTGCGAAAAGAAATAGAGGATTAATGCTTCTTGTTGAACAAACTTCAAAAAGAGTTTGATACTTTATTATCGTTTTTGGTATAAAATACTTCAAAATCATAACTCAGGTTAAAAATGGTTGCGGCTTACTGTGTTTCAATTTAACACAATTCACTTTTTTGTTTTTACTTTTGGAATTTGTTCATAATTCGTTTGAATTCACGTGGTGTTCTCATAAACTTCAGAGGATCATTATAAATTCTTTTAAATTCAATTAATAATGATTATTAATGCAATTTAGTTGTTTCTACATAATTTTATTACTATTTTAGTTTAGAAATTATTACGAGGTCAAAAAATTGTATTTAAAAACGAAATTTTATTTGAAAATAACATCTTTTCTTAAAAATGCAATCATTTTATGGATAAAATAAATCACTTCATTAAAAATGTTCGTCCCTTGATTGAAAATGCAACACTTTTTTCGTAAGACCAACTGTTTTTTGAAAAATGAGAAATTAAATTTTTTTATGTTATACTATCTGGACGACACTGTATCTTCATTGGTTGAAAATGATCTTCTCGTTCTAGATTGAGTTTTTCAGTTTTTTAATTCAATTATTCTCGAATAAACTCGTCTTTGTAGGTTAAGCATTTAACTATTAGGTTAAAAATTCTATTGTATTGCTAAAAAGTAATTTCTTTGTTGTGAGCTGAGTGGCATATGATGCACAAAGATGACGAAGAGAGACTTTATTGATACATGTATGTTTTCAGCGAGAGCCGTAGGAGCTGACCTTAAGAGCCGCTTTTCAAGTTCGCTGGTACGTAATGGCTATTATATCTATGACGCCGTGATGTTGCCCGAGACACTCCTCCTTATCCCGTCTCACCCTTCCTCTTTATCGCCTTGGTTTATGCGATGAATGCGACCGATGTGCGCTGGTGGAACGGACAGAGTGCGGGAGCGTTATTTTCCCAATCTGAGGCGCTAATGCTAATTAGCGTCCTATAATGAAAAGTCAAAGTTGAAATCTGATCACATCCTATACTTTTTTGTGCATTACTGATTAGTTTGATATTAAGCACGACTATTTTACGATTTTCGCAGAGATTTAACTTCAATCTAGTTCTATGTTATTATGTTCTTATCAAAAATTTATTTTGCCAATTATAACAATGGAATGTATGGAAGACAAAGGTGAAAAGATTGGTATATTTTTAAATATTATCAGTTATAAGACTCATATAAACTCATATGATCAGTAGACCATCGAGTTTATAATTCGTCCCTACGGAATACATGTATTTACGTATGTTTGCATATTCATGTATGTATATTTGTATATTCATGTATGTAAAAAATTTTATAATTCGAAAAAGCCTGAGCACTCAAAAGTTTCCCTTCGGGTTCCTCCTGACGTGTATATCTTAGTGTTTGGCCAAATAAAAATAAAATTAAAAAAATGCTTCAATCGCAGAGTTGTGGAAAAATCGTGAATTTTATTATTTTTTTCTAATCTGCATAATAGGCGCAATTTTTACAATTTTTCCAGAATTTTTATATAAGTTCACATAGGAAAAATGTAGTCTCTTATGGAGTCCTGAAAATGAAAGAAATATAGCAGCTCTAAAATTTAGGAATAATTTATTTAGCATTGAACAAATTTTTTATGTTCAAAATGTACTCTCAAAACAGTGCAAAAATCAGATCATTAAGAACAAGGAGTTAATTTGAAAAATTCAGCGACTCGTCATTATTGATGATCTGATATTCTCAAATCTTTCGAGAGTACATTTTAAACATGAGAAAGCTTTTCTATGCTGAAAAAAATGATGTGAAGAGATTCTAGACTTTTTTCACTTTCAGATGCTGATGCAAAAATTAATTTTTACTGCAGAAGTTAAAATAAAAGCTGAAAAAATTGTGAAAATTAGTCATATTAGGCAGGTTAAGAAACAAAAATAACATTAGTGATTTTTTCTTAACTGCAATGAAAAATTGATTTTTCTTTGTTTCAAATTCGCTTAACCGCAAGATATTATTTAGTATTCAAATATTTTCAGATATTCTCAAATATTTTACAGAAATTTTAAATTTTTCATATCAATTTTGCATACACTTAGAGGCTTTTTGAAATTGACCCAGATTTCCAAATATTTCAAGATTCCACAAACATTCCAAATATTGTAATATTTTGAAATTATTACAAAAGATTTGAAAAAGATGTCACAAGTATTTCGAAGAATGTTCAAGCTTTTTGAAAGATTTCAAAATATTTCACAAAGATTTTGAAGATATTGCTAAAATGTCAAAATATTGCAAGAGATTTCACAGAAATTTCGAAATTGCACATATATTTTGCATGCTTTAAAAGAGTTTGAGGAATTCACGAACATTTTCAAATATTTCAAGGATTTCACAAACATTTCAAATATTTGAATATGTGTTGAATTCCTCGAACTACAAATAACCTGAAAATATACCCAGCTTCGTGCTTGATATCAAATTAATCAGTAATGGACAAAAAAGTATAACATGTAATAAGATTTTGACTTTGACAAATCATTGAAGAACGCTTATTAGCATTAGCTCATCAGAGTGGCAAAAGAACGCTCCCGCAAGCTGTCCGCTCCGCTAGCGCACAAATGTCTTATTTCTCGTAAAAACCGAGGCGAGGGACGAGAAAGGACCGAAAGAAGAAAACCGAAGAAAAGACGAGGAAAAATGAGACGATGCAAAGCGAAATGAATAATACCCAGACAGGAGGTATGTCTCATCTTGTCCCGTCTCTTACCGCGGGTTTTATCGTGTGGCGGCAACACTTCTATGACGTCATAATATTTGGCGAAATAAATATATATGTATTATATAAAATATAATAAAAATGATAGATATATTATATTAGTATATTCACCAATACAATTAAAGAGGACCACCAGAGCGAGAAGAAAAGCGTCGACCATCCTCATTTTCGCCATGTAGAGGAGACACTGATTAATCTTTCGGTGAATCAGTGGATCCACAAATGTAATCATACAATATTCTGTCGCATCATCAGAGTACAAATATATACGTGAGTAGTCGTTATCTCACATATATGTAAGATAAAAAAGTTATTATTTTCACCATTGTCCTTCGGAGATATAATTATTGAATTTTCATCT
This sequence comes from Andricus grossulariae, assembly GCA_011634705.1. NCBI lineage: Eukaryota > Metazoa > Arthropoda > Insecta > Hymenoptera > Cynipidae > Andricus > Andricus grossulariae. The sequence continues at coordinate 562 of JAABKJ010006168.1, read as the reverse complement.
CAAATAAGAGCCCTTGGTTTCAATTGGTTATAAACTATGTATGTAATCAAAAAATTGGTAAACAGGAAAGTTCTACAAATCATTTGAAGCTACAGGCCAAAGTCCATGTGGAATGAAGAGCAAACAATAACGTGATAAAATACGTGTTGCTTATTTTGTGCTCCTCAAATTAAATTAAATATTCTGACCTATTTCAGTACTTACGATTTAAAAAGATGCGTACCTGAGAATGATTTCGAAATAGAACCACTATAGCCTTCACATTAGTCAAAATCCTCCCCAAACATATAAAATTGATTTTTTTTAAAGAAAAATGCGTTTAGAATGTAAACATATTGGAAAGAAAAATGTGTAAGAGGGCGAGGATCGTGTGTCTTTTTCGACTAATTTGAGAAAAATGGACTTTTCGAAGGTTAAACTTGAAACGTTTCGTCAAAAAATAATTTTAGTGAATAAAGGTCCACGTGTTTGGTTGAACATCAATCATTTTTAACTAAAATTTCAACAATTTTTCTCCAAATTTATATATTTTGTTTTAAATTTTTCTTTTTTGGTATTAAAC
>JAABKJ010006167.1:0-22248 GCA_011634705.1 Andricus grossulariae | reverse complement strand
AAATGGAATATTTTATTTTTCATTATTTTTTTTGTGCGATCAAAATTTGAATTTTTAATTTATCCAAAAAATTTGAAAATTTATTATCACATTATTGTAGGGTGTTCAAAAAGAAATGTTTTTCTTTCCTTGAATTTTTTCATCTCGTGCGTTGTGTGGTTTAAAATTTTAATTTTCGTTTGTTTTTTTGAATTTTGTAAATACTATAATTCTGGTAATTTGTTTTCTTCATCGAAAAAAGTCATTCGGATAAATTTTTCGTCTTTTTGCGTACTACGAATTTCCGTACATAAAATTTTAAAATCCTAAAAAAAAGTGGTCTTAAAAATGTTGAAAAAGGTCTAAATTTTTTAATTTTCATTCAAAATGGCTGGCTGACGAACTTGAACTTCAGTTAAGGACACTTAAAGATTATTCCAAATGCCAAACTGATCTGTCAATTCTTTTGAAAGTAACAGACTAAAAATCTACAGACACACATACATACAGACATACATAAATACAGTCAGACACATTCGTAGAAACCTGTTTGTCGGGTTTAATTTCCGTTTTTAATCAATTACTTTACTTTGGAATATATCTATTGTCTTATTTTCAATGAAATGCATCATCAAGATTATGGACAGGATTTAAACATTCCTTTGAAATACAAAGGATAAAAAGTATGTATGCAAAAGTAAAACAATCCATTAACGGCGGAAACTCAAAAAAGAGCAATTTTTTGCAACAATGGGCTTGAGAGATATATTTTGTAAATTTGGTAAAAAATCTGAGCGATGCATTTTACTAAAAGTAAAAATGTATGTATTCTATAGTAAAATAATCCATCAAGAATGACAATTGAAATAAAATAAGCAATTTTTGGCAAAAATAAGCTGAAGAGACCCCCTGGTTATACATTTTTTTAATTCTCTCAAAATTTAGGGGACATTTTGACACCAAAGGAACAATTTGTATGGGAGCCATAAAAAAAAGCCTTTTTTGGACCATCAGCAGATGGATGATTGAAGGGGTTATTCAAGTATTATGTGATACTTTGAACGGGTGTAGAGTCAGAATTGCTAAAAAAATGCGATACATAATACTTAAATGGCTCTGTATTAAAAAAATTATACCTTGAAAAATCTAGGGATACCTGGAAAAAACGTGGAATTGTCAGTACATTTTTTTCAAAATTTGAGTAAACACCCTGGAATATCAAATCTAAATAAATTTGACAATTTAATAGAATTTTGACTTTAGGAGACTTAGGGGCTTGTATAATTTTGTTTTTAGAGTTTCCCATATGCCGTCAAGTTATTTCGACAAACGTAGCTCACGCTCTTGTGGGTAGGCATTTAATTAGGCACTTTGCCTTGGCGTGGGATTTCGCAGGTTGAGTCAACCCTAGGTTTCGTCTTGGTGGCACTTCCGATTCTCTTCGACGGTTTGTGCGCCCTTCGAGAAGATGGATCTCTCGCGTTTTGGGTAACCAACTTTACCACGACCTCTAATCCGTGGAGCCGCGAGTTGTCACAGTGCCAGAGCCCTTCTACCAATCAGCATCCAGATATTCAAATAGAAACAGAAAAATATTTAGATTTTAGAACAAGAGCGATTTTTTTAAAATTAGCTAAAGTAGGCGTCGTGCTCCTACAAAAAAGGGGTACGTAGCCAATTAAGACGTTAATTCATTCGTTCAAACCTCCCCCTTCCATACTTTCTCTCCCCACACTTAAAACTTCACTTCCCCTCCCCTACTTCCCTGCACTACCCTACTAGCCCTCCCCTCACTCCACCTACTTTTCTACAATTCATTTATCCTTTCTCTCCCATAATTTCGCCTACTTTCCCATCACATCATTTCCCATACTCCTCTTCTCCTCATTTATCTCACGCCCCCCCTCCTTCTCCTGCCTGTCCTACTTATTTCCTTATTTCCTCTAACTCCCCTTAATACCCTCCTCATTTCCCAATACCTCTCTTTTTACTCCGTTCCTTTTATGTCCATCACTTCTTATACTCCCCGTCTTCTCATTTCCATTACTTCCCCGCTCATAAGTTCTCATGAAGTCTCATACCCACCACTGTCCCTACCCCCTCACTTCCTTTCACTTGCCCTAGTTACCCTCCAATTACTTCCACTATTTCTTCTCTCCTTGTTTCTTCTATCATCCTCAGTTTCCTTTACCCCCTTATTTTTCCTAACTCCCCTACTTCCCCTCCCATCATTTCACTTCAGTCTCCTCTTTTCCCTCCCCTCATCAACCCTCACTGTCCATCTTCTAATTTCAACTTCTTCTCGCCTCATTTCCCCCTACTTCCCCTTCTTGCTCTCACCGCACGTCCCCTATTTCCCCTCTCCAAATTTCCTTATCACTTAGCCTACTCCTCCTTCCCACATTTGCGCTCACTTCCCCTACTTCCTTTCCAATAATCTTCCCTTACATCCTCTCCTTGAAAGAGAGTACGTACGTCCGACCGAAACTATAAGGGTTTCTGATTAGGAGTACGAAACCCTTATTAAGAATAAAGCAAAATATAATAATGCAACCTTCAAATCACCTTCCTTCTTTGTCCTCTCGTCTTTTTAATTAATTTTTTAAAATGATAATCAAAAAATATTTGGAAAATCTACCAAGGTATTGGTGTTCATTCAACATCCTTTTTAAGGCAATAAAAGCAAATTTTTCAGGGAGATCATCCTGGTTTCATCATGGGTTTTTACTTGTTCAGGAATCATAGTCCGTCACTTTTTTTACCTGATCCACTTTTCCCCCATTTTCCCCGTTTTCTCACATGAACTTTAAAAATCTCATGAAACTCCCAAAATCGAGAATTTTGACTCAATTTTCCCCGTTTCTCCCCGTTTTGGGTAACCAACTTTACCACGAGCTCTAATCCAAGGAGCCGCGAGTTGTCACAGTACTCGGGCCCTTCCACGCATCAGCATTCAGATATTCAAATAGAAACGAAAAATCCTTCAGAATTTAGAACATGAGCGAATCTATTTCAAAAATTAAGAAATTAAATTCAAAATAAAGCCAAATTTAAATGCTTTTTTAACGTCCGAAATTTCAATTTTTCTACGAGGTTCTCTTAAATGTCTCAATTTAAATTTGTAAAACCAAAATAAAAAATGGATAGGAAAAGAACATTAGCTCCAAATCCCCTTCCTTCTTTTTTTCTCTCGTTTTCATATTTTTCATTTTATTTTTCATAAATAATAACCAAAAAACCTTTACGGAAATCAACCAAAGTTTCGGCGTTCTTTCAACACCCTTTTAATGGAGAAAAAAACAGAATTTCCAGGGAAAGAATTCCTGTTTTTTTTTCATGGATTTTGACTTTTTTAGGATTCACAGTTTATTCCCTTCTTCCTTTTTTCTCCCCTTGAATTTGAAAAATTCCTTCAAACACCTAAAATCGAGATTTTAGATCCAATTTCCCCCTATTGAGTCTTTCTTACAAAGTTTCGATTGATTTTTTTAAGAATTAGAGGGTGGCAGTACATAAACAGATAACCAACATTTTCCCGAAAATGGTTTATTGCTTAAAAAATGCTTAAAAAGTGAAATACACGTTGTGATAAAAAAACTTGTACGAATTTATATTCTTTAACATGGTAATACAAAAATTTGTAATTTGAATTCAAATTTGAATTTCAGCGTGGTATTTTATTGCTTATTGAAAAAAATATTTTTCCTTTCATAGCCCTTTCACCGAAAACTCGTTTGAGCGCGATATCATTACACTATCTTTTTATTTTCTCGGAACAGAATAATTTGTATTAAATATTCGTTATTCTTATTTAGCTTCCCTATATCTCAGAAGCCAGTTTTTATTATAATGAAAAATTGAAATGTCTATTTTCAATCGCTACCGAAAACCGACTTTCAAAACCTGTGAAATTATAACCACAAACTTCTTGGACAATTTAATCAGAGTTGATAAACTTTTTCTAATCAAACTTTTTTGGTCTCAATCAAGCAACTTTTTTGCTCAGGAGTAATATTATGTTTGATATTAAAATTATAAACAGAAATTCATGACATTTGAAATCAAGACAATTAGAGAAAGATTTTTTTTTCATGAAACCAATTTTAATTATTTTCCAAATGATTTATCTTCTAATTTTGTTGATTCGATGTACATCGTTCACAGCGAAGAAATGGTGAACGATTCAAATAAAAAAAATTAACCCAAAAGATAAATAAATTCTGTAGTTTGTAAATGAAAAACATCTTTGTAGAGAGGACTAAGAGGTCGATCCTTTCAGAATAAAAAAAAAATAAAAAAATAAAAATTTCTAATGAAGCCATCATAATACGTAATAAAATACGAAAAGCGACGTATCAGATAAAATTATCTTAGTTTTGGTTGTAGGCTGTTTTACATGTTAGCAAATGTGTATTTGTAAAAATTGTTTTCTTCATAACTTTGTTAGTTTCGCAAATAATACATCTTTTTAAATTTTAGTTTTTTGAAACTAAGTATAATCTTTTTCTAGCTCACCATAAAAAATATTTTTGTTTTGGAAATTATTTCTTTTTGGTTCACTTAGAAAGCTTCTGTTCTAAAAAGAAAAAAATTGATGAGCATAAGGAATCAAAATCTATCTGCCGATAAAAATACATTTAAAAACGTTCAAACATGAGCATTTTTCAATTCTGTTGTTTATCTATTCTTTGATATTTCCAATTTCTTGCTCTTTTTATATTATCAAACAGTGCAAAGGTATTCTATAGATTTTTGAAAGGCAGCTGAAAAAAATGGTTCAAATACAAAAATGACTGAAAAAATTGCTAAAAGTAATGACGCTTCTGTTAGAGAGCACTTTCGTGCAATGTTCACGAGATACTCATATGATATAAAAAGTTTTTAATAATAAATGAAATCCCCTTTAATCCCCTTTTTCCATAAAAAAATCCCATTTTTTACCTAAAATGTAACTACTACTGAACCTCTGAAATGCCTGCTTGTTGAAAAATTTGTTTTTATTGCCTTGGAAAGGGTGTTGAATAAACACACCGAAAATTGGACTTTTATGGCCGAATATTAATCTTCGCGGATCCTAATTCATACTTCTTATTTAAAAATTTAACTTTCTTGTTAAAAATTTGTCCTGTGCTTAAAAGTTAATTTCTTATTGTAGACATTTCATCTTTTTTGGTAAAAAATGCAACTCTTTGGTTGAAAATTAATCTGTTGTGGTTGAGGATTCATTTACGTTGTTGAAAATTCTTCTTTTTTGGTTGAATTCAACTGTTTTTAGTTTAAAATTAATTTTTTAAATTAAATATTTAGGCATTCTATTTTTGGATGAAAATTGAACTATTTTCTTGAAAATTAGTTGTTGTTTTGAATAAATCTAATTTTTTGACTACAACTGTAACTATCCGTTTTTTGTTTGAAAATTGACCCTTTTTAGTGGAAAATTTGTTCATTTTGGCGGAAACTCGTCTTTTCTTCTTTAAAAATTCAATGACATATTTTAGTAGATAATTCATATTTTCGAGTGAAAAAATCAAATGTTTGTCGAAAATTCGTCTTCATAGCTTGAGAATTTAACATATTGGATGCTTCTTTTTCTTTATTGACTAGGCAGTCTTTCTTGACTGTAAATTCAGCTCTTTTTCGAAAATTTAACTCTTTTAATAAAAATTTTTTGTTGTTGTTGAAAATTATCTCTTTTAACTTAAACTTTATTTTTCTTACAGTTGAAACTTTAAACATTTGGTTGCAAATTCGTTTTTCTCAGTAAAAAATGTATCTTTTTGTTAAAAAATCAACTATTGGGTTAAAAGTTCAACTAGTTTGTTGAAAATGTAATACCTGTAAGTTGTAATATATGTAGATTTTTTGTTAATAAAAATTTTTCTTCCGTAACATCTTCCAATTTACAACCCCCTTCCAACCTTATAATAACAGTAAGATTTCAATCTTCCCCCCTCCCACCAAATCTTCTTACGCAATTCGTGGAAGATCTCTTATAAAATTCTGTATATGTGTTGGCATCAAAAGTCTTTAAGATAAATTTTGAAACAAACATTTTTTTCCTCAGCATCATTGATCTCCTAGGTGTAAGTGTTTTTAATCCTACCTAAAAGAAAAATTAATAAGCCTCAGAGAAAATGAAAATATTTTCAAGGGAAAGTCAGGAAATTAATTGATAAAATTTAGTTAACTGTGTAAATCGCCATTAAACTTGAGCTAAAAGCGTTTTTTGGCACTATATACATTTTTCGAAAACCAGCGAAAATGAAACTAAAAGTACATTTTTGCTTAGAAAAAAAATATAACTCGTTGATTATGGTACATGTAATCTATGTAACTCGATGTTATCTTGTTCCATATGTAATCTTATATAATATTGTGTAATCTGATGTAATCCTGAACGGGAATTTCAGCGATGGTAAGTGCATAAAGTTTTAGTTTTGTGTTTCAGAAAAGTCTGTCATGTTTAAGTAATTTTCAGTTACTGTAACTAAAAATATCAAGGGATTGAAAAAGTTGTTAAGACAAATATATACTGAAAATTTATATTGAAATTATTGAACCAACGGATTGAATAATTATTGAAAATTATTGAAGGTATAGAAACCTGGATTAATTATTAATTTACGCAGCTGCTGCTAGTCACTTGCGGTCCTGATGTACCTTTTTAGAAGTTCACTTACGAGCCTGATGATCGCAGTATCTGTGAACTATTTTATTGCAAATCTTCTTCTCGTGCAAATGTCGAATCCTTTAGACTATTGAGGTCATTTAATTTCTGAAAAATAGGCTTACTGCATCGTTATAATTCAGTATAACCTTTTGCAGTGCTTTGCCGCCCATGAACACAACCACCAAGATTTGTCCGCTTCTTTCGGTTACGATAACTTATATTTCTGTTACTATTTAGGAATTTTGGGAAACGATTTGTAATTATCAGATACTGTTTCCGAATGTGATTAAAAATTTAGTAAATTTATCAAAAAAGTTACTGATTTTCGTTTTCAGCAACCTAATCACATAAATTTCAGTTACTTTAGTATCCTAAGTGTGTCAACATTTTGTCAACACTTCTCACAGTGTATTGTACACGAAAAATCAAGGTGGTTAGCCCCTCGTTCCACAATGATTGTTAGCGTTGACATATTCTTCTTTCAATGAATTTTAAATTGAGTTCGACTTTTTTGACTCCTTCAGTTCGTCATTCTCGTATAATATTTATCAGATCTCGCTTTTAAACGTTTATTTCCTCTTTCGATACGCGTTGACATTTGCGAAATCGAGCCACATTGAATTTTAAAGTGTTCTAGAATGGGTACCGAATGGAGAAAGTTCAATGTGAGCCCAAATATACGATAAGTCGGAGGGTGGAAGGGAGAGCCCCTTTTCTCTTTTCTCATCGCATGTCTTATAATAGAAGGAAATCCTTTGGGAATCGAAAGTATTAACAGTTTTAGTGCTCTTCAAAATAAAGCGATTCTTCTTTGAAGAAAATAATATATGCAATGAATTTTTCCTTCCTTTTTAAAAAAAGTTTAATATGACTTTTAGTGGCTGTTTTCGGTTTGTTCTCTGCCACGATTTCAAAAAATTAAAAACGAAATTCAGATCTTTAAAGATTTCGAAAAAAAAAAGCTTTTTGAGAATTTTGAAAGGTCTCAGGAGGATAAAAAAATGGTCTTAAGATTTTTGGTAAAATTCAGAATGATATTCAGGGATTTTAGAAGATTTCTGAAAATCTATTAAATATTTTTTAAGTCCTGAATATCAATTTCGCCCGTTCCCCCTCGAAAACGCAACTTTTCTAAACTGACGCTCTCAGAATCTCACTTTAGCTCGAATTCAACTAAGAAAGACGAATTTTTATCAAAATAGTTGAATCCTCAACCAAAATAATTAATTTTCAACAAATATTATTAATCTTTTACCCCAATAGACGAATTTTCAACAAAATATATGAATTTTCTACCAAATAGCTGAATTTTTAACATATAAAGGAATAATTTTCCACCAAAAATGAAATCGCTACATTTTTAGACGAAAAGAATTAACTTTTAAGCAAAAAAAAAAAAAGAACTTTTATCATAATAGTTTAATTTTTCAAATAAATGGTTTAATTCTCTACCAAAGTAGTTTAATTTTTAATCATAAATATTAATTTTCAAGAAAAAAGTTAATTTTCAACGAAATAGTTTTATTTTCTACGAAAGATGAATTTTCTACAATACAACCGAATTTTCAATCCGAAAATATGAATTTTACAACTAAAATGATGAATCTTCAACAAACAAAAAAAAAAAAGAATTTTGTACGATAAATATAAATTTTACATCAAGTTGTTGATTTAAAAAATGAATTCTCAGCAAAACATGTCATAATTATTATTTCATCGAAAAATATTTTAATTTCAAATCAAAAGCACTTGAATTCAACCAACAACAACGAATATCTAACACAATAGTTGAATTCCCTACTAAAATAGTTTAATTTTCAACCCAGTAGTTGCATTTTCAACCAAAAAGTATGAATCTTTAACTGGAAAGAATAATTTTCTACCAAAAAAGTAAATTTTTTTATTAAAATACCTGAATTTTTTACCAGAAAAGATCGATTTCCAACAAAAATAGAATTGTTACATTTTTATTGAAGAAAATTGATGCTCAAACAAAAAAAGACGAATTTTTAGCATAAAATTATGAATCTTAGGAACAGAAAAAAATTAATGTTTAAGAAAAAACTAAAAAAGATAAATTTTTGATCAAGAGTGGAATAGTTAAATTTTTAGGTAAAATATATTAATTTCTATCCAAAATGAAATGGATGTGTGACAAAGTAGCTAAATTTTCAACGAAAGAGATCAATTTTAAACAACGAAAATTAATTTTTCAACAAATTAGTTCAACTTTCAAGCAAGTAGTTGAATTTTTAACCAAAAGGACGACTTTTAAAAAAATAGTTGAATTTTCAACAAAATGATGAAATTTTTAATAAAATAGTCAGATTTTTAATGAAGCGAGATGAATTCCGAACTATATATATAATAGTAGACATTTCAGCAACAAAAAATAACTTTTGAAAATTCATAATTCATTCAACGAGAAAAACGGGCAGTTTTTTTAAAACGAGAAAAAATAAGAATTCTATTTTTTCTAAATTAAAATTCTTTGATTTTCTATGTTTCGAATTTTTCTATTTTTTCATTCTAAATTTTAAAAATGACAATTGGGGGGGGGGGGAACTATATTTTGAACTATATTCTCCAAGATCTTTTCAAATATACCAAAATTGTTCGTGTTTTCTAATACTATGAAATTTCGTGGTGTTGTTCACGAAAAAGGGTGCTTGAGGGACGGGGGCTCAAACCCATATTGCTAGTTTTCTGAAAGTGAGTAGAACCTTGGAAGTGGGAGTGGTAGAGCTCAAATTTGATAGAATTTTGTATTTTTATTTTCTTTTAACTGAAATTTTATCGAATTTTGTGTTCTCATTGAAAATACCTATGTATACACAATTTCAAGTCGATTGGATATGTAGATGTGTATCAAAATTAAAATCCAAAATTTGATTTGAAAATACATGACCACATAGTGAGTGAAATAAAAGCTCGTAAAAATAGGAGGGGGGTCATCTTGAGTGTCACATTAAGTTCTGAGGGGTGAGTCTGAAATTTACTGAAAATAGCGTCAGGGAATATGTGGACGCTCCATCAAAGATATAAATAAATAGTTATTCGAAATTTTGATTTTAAATTAAAAAATATTGTCCCCCTCTAATCGAGAAACTGCACGCACGCGATTGTTTATGCTAGTAAAATTAAAGTGAAATATTTTAAAAATTGTTTTAAAACTAAAAAATATTGACTGGGAGTAAGTTTCCGCTGGAAAAACTAAGAATTGCATCTGAAAGGTAGGATATTGGTGGGTCGGCCCTCAATACCCTCGATACAAAATTCTTTTCAGGAAGCTTGAAAGCCTATAGGAAATATGTGAAAGGCGGTAGTTGGATTCGCAGAACCTGTGTGCACAAGCCTTTCTGAATGTACGGAATAACGTTTGCAAGGCGCCTATAAGCCCGTCCGTAATGAAACATAAATTATTCAATCGAAATCAGCCGCGGACCGGCTCTCTGCAGTCAGCCGAGTGTTTTTGCCGAAACCGGCCTTTAAAAAACGAGCCTCTGCCCTCTTGTCCGTGAAACGAGAAGCAAAAGAACGCACACGTTGCAAGGCCGACAGTCAAGTGATGCTTCTCTTTTTCTTTCTCGAAAGCCGTGAACGAGCCGCGGCATCACTACTTACGCATGTCTGCCCATACAGTACTTGTACTACTGAATTTTAAGCAAGAAAATAAAAAAATCTAAGAAAACTTTTCTGGAGAAAATTACAGGCCTCTTTTGAGTACAGTGAACTCAGTCCTATTTCCAGGGCCCCAAAACGTAAAATTTGCGGATTTCAGGACTGAAGGGGCCCCCAATTCTACCGCGAGTTGTCGGGTGATTTTTGTCAAGCAACGTTCAGTGGCTGCGCAGGACTTGTATTGATGCGCGCGCTGTAAGCATGCGTATGCATTTACGCATCATGCATGACAAAGTTTCTCAAGTGTTTTTATTGACGTACAAAGTGTCAAACATAATATTTCCTCGAAATAGTACAATTTACTAACTAAAAATCAATATAATAGAATCAAAAAACGACTCAAATATTTCGCGCAATATTGAATTTTGTAGCATGACGTCACGGTCGTGCTAGGAGAGGTGAAAATGTCAGGAAGGTTAGCATAGTTGGCACATCTTGACATGGGACTGCATACGCCTTTTTAGAGAAAATATTATGAACTTGAAAGTAAGTTATGAAGATCTGAATAGTAATATTGTTCAAGTGTAGAATGTATTTGCGCAATTCTGTTTCATCCTTTTATCGGTTGAAGACCTTTCAGTTGCACGAAATACAATAAGCTATCCGAAATTTGAAGTAAGAGCACCTAATTCTGAACAAATCGATCTGATACAATAACCTCTGGATATTTTACATATTTAGTGAAACTGAAAGCTCGCCAATCGACAAAGGAATAGAACACGTATGAGAGAATATATTCCACACTTGAAACATATTACTATTCTGACATTTATGACTTACTTTTACGTTTGGAATATCTTCTCTAAAAACACATATGCATTCCCATGACGTCTTGCTAAAATACTCAATTCAAATCAACGAGCAGTTTCCCCTCTTCGGGCCTCTTTTTGATTGGTCAACCACTGACGAGGGCCAGATCGTACAGGGGCCGTGGTGGGAGGTGACGGAACTGCGCAATTTGAAATAGCCCAGTATGGGGAACACTTATGGGGTTTTCTTTTGGGGACCTGTAAGAGTGGCTTAAAGTCATTCACCATAAAAATTCATGATTGATTCTGATTCTCTGACGAAATCTAAACAAAATATTAGAATACGGAATTATTTGTAATATTCCATGTACATTTTTGCATGTAAGTGGAGTAAAAACTAACATTTCGTTTGGGTCATCACTATCTTCGTTATCTAGCTCAATTCTAAGTAAGTGGTGCATTTAGAATTCATTTACAATTTTTGGTTGAAAAAATAATCGACTTCATAGTATACATATATGTGCGTCGCGGACACAACAAAGGTAAACGGGTATCCATCATAAAAAATGCAACTTGGAGAGGATGATTAATTTATTATCAAGTTCTTTGATTCATGCAGCAAAAATTTGTTGAGCAATAAGGAAATTAATAATATTTTCATCAAAGCAGTTGAATTTTCAACTTAAGAAGGTGCATTTTCTATAAAATTGTCGAATCTTCCAACAAACAAATTAAAATTTAATATAAAACAGTTAAATTCTGAACTCGAAAGGACAGAAGTTGGATTTTCAACAAAAAAATATTTTCAAACAAAAAGCATGACTTTTTTACCATAAAAGATGAATGTTCTACGAAAAGAAGAATGTTCAATAAGTTGAATTAAACAAAAAAAACGTGTTTTTAGCAAAATAGTTGAATTTTTAACAAAAAATATGAATTTCCAACAAAAAAGTTAAATTTTCAAACAAAAAGATGGATTTTTTCACCAGGAAGATTATTCTTCTACCAAAAAGACGAATTTTCATCAAAATACATCAATTTTCAACGTTGAATTTTGAAGAGAAAAGGGCAAATTATCTGAAAAACAGTGGAATTTTCAACCCAAAAATACAATCTTTCAACAAAAAAGTTAATTTTCTGCAAAATAGTTCAGTTTTCTTCTAAATAGTTAAATTTTGATAAAAATAGTTTCATTTTTAACAAAATATTTGAATTTTGTTCCGAAAATATGAATTTTCGACAAAAAAGTTATTAATCAACCAAATTGTTCAATTTTCAAGCCGAAAAGATGAGATTTTCTACAAAACAGTTCAATAATCAACCCGAAAACATGAATTTGGAATTTAAATAATAAATCTTTAACCAAAACAAAATCAATTTTTAATAAAGTCATATTTCAACCAGGTAGTGTAATTTTTAATCAATAAAGATGAATGCTCAACCAAAAATGTAATTTTTAATATTTCTAGAAAAAAGATTCTAAATTTAAATCAAAACCAGTTGAAATCAACCAAAAAAGTAGAATTTTCAACAAAACAGGTAAATTTTTAACCAAACAGATGAACTTTCAACAACAAAAAATTAATTTTTAACAAAGTAGTTCAACTTTCTACCAAGCAGTTGAATTTTTGACCACAAAAGATGACTTACTGACAAAATAGTTGCATCCTCAACCAAATAAATTAATTTTCAACCAAATAGTAGAACGTGTAACCAAACACGAGGAATTCAAAACCAAAAGTAGAATAGTAGACTTTTCAACAACAAAAAATTAAATTTTCTTAATAGGTTCTGTTAATTCAGTTCTCATTCAGGCAAAAAATGAGAAAAAGGGGAAATAGAAATGTTATCTAAGTTTGTAACGTTTTGAGTCGGGTAAATTATCCTGGTAACGCAGGTAATATTGGTTAGTTACCGGGTGACTTACCCGAAGTTTGTTCTCGGCCAGAATTTATGAGAATTTATTTTTGCATTTCCAATAATTTTTTTCCAATATTTTTGACTTGGTGCACCAAAGCCAAATTTCGAAAAAATATAGAAACTGGTATTATTCTAATCAGTCGTTTCTTTAAAAGCGTAAAGGTGCTAAGAACACCTTATATTCAGTTTAAAAATATCACATTATTTAGTTGAAATAAAAAACTTTACTGAATGTTTCACATGTGAAGAGTGTTTGAAATAAATAATTATTGCTTTTTGCTTCAATTATTTTAATTACTTATATTTATTCATATGTAATTATTTTAACATTTTAATTAATATTTTATTCTTTGAGGTTTTTGCAGTATTGCAAGACAATTATACGGAGTTTTCTGAAAATTTTTAAAATTTTCATTTTAATTTTCACAAAGTTTTCCATGTTTTAAATGTACCTAAATGGGATATGTTTATAGTTTACTCTATACGCACCAGGATGATCTAATCGCTGCATTTTTTAGTTGTTAAAGGTTTGTCGACCACCGTGAATAAATGCTCAAGATGTTATAGTTAATTTTCGATCATTTGGTATATTTTCTGTCATAACAAATATTTAAAATATATATGAAATGATCGAAAATTAACTATAACTTCGTGAACATTATCTAATTACTTTTAAAAATAACAAAAAAGCATTATAATTGTATATTCTCATAAATTCTCGATAGTGAAAAGAAAAGAAAAAGTGGCCTGGTGATACTTTCCATAAACTACGATAGCAGTTGGGGGGGGTGGGGGCATTGTAAGGGGAAATAATGTTACGAAATAACATTTAGAACTTAAGCCCAATAAAAAAGTACAGCTATATTTTTGGGTAAAAGTTCATTTTTTCATCGAAAAGTCTACTATTATATTTTTGGTTCGGAATTCATCTCGTTTGATGAAAATTTGTTTCATGCTTGGTTGAAAATAAATTTTTCAAACGGCCATTCAAACTATTCCATTTTTGGTTAAAAATGTATTTTTCTTAGTTAAAAATTTAACATTTTGGTTGAAAATTTACGTATTTTGTTGAAAATTCGTCTTTCTTGGAAGTAATTTAATCTTCTCGGTTAAAAATTTATCCTTTTTTGTTAATGATGCAATTGTTTGGTTGAAGTATCAATTGTTACATGCTTCGTTGAGATTTTTTCCTATAAGGATTCATTATTATAGTTGTCAATTCAATTATTTTCTCCTCAAAGAATTTTTATGTTAAAAATTCTACTCATTTATACAAGATTAATCTTTTTGGCTTGAGAATTAAACACTTTGGTAGGAAATTAAACTATTTGGCTGAAAATTCCACTTTTTTGTAGATTCGTCTTTTTGGCTTTGAAATTAAATAATTTTGTTGAAAATGGATGTATTTTGTTCAAAATACGTCGATTTTGGTAAAACATTGATCTTCTTGGTCGAAAATTGAACTTTTTGGGTGAAAATCTAACAACTTTGTTGAAAATTAATGTTTTTCTTTAAAAATTATTGTTTAATCTGAAAATTTAACTATTTCATGTTTGGTTAAAACTTCATCCTGTGTATTGCATAAGTTGGAAATATGTCTTTTTTGATAGAACATTAACCTTCTTGGCCGAAAATTCATCTTTTTGGTTACAAATTCAACAATTTTGTTGAAAATTCGTTTTTTGTTGTTTAAAGTTACTTTTTTACTAGAGTTTTTATCTGAAAATTTAACTATTCCATTTTTGTCTAAAACTTAATATTGTACATTGTATAATTTAAAAATTCGATTATTTAAAAGAAAATTCATGTATTTTGTTAAGTCGTCTTTTTGGGTAGAAAATTAATCTTCTTTGTTAAAAACTCAACTTTTTGGTTAAAAATTCAAATATTTCGTAGAAAATTCATATATTTTGTTAAAAAGTCGTCTTTTTGGGTAAAAAATTAATTTTGTTTGTTGAAAATTCAATTTTTTTGTTGAATGTTCAACCTTGAGTTGAGCATTCAAATATCTTGTTAAAAATTCATCTTTCTTGATTATAAATGATCTATTTTGTTAAAAATGTATCTTTTTCGATATAAAAGTGCTCTGTTTTCTATAACATTGGACTTTTTAGCTTGAAAACTTTACTCTTTTGTTGAAAATTCATCTTTCATAGTAGAAAAGTCATCTTTCTTGGTTGAAAATGAACTTTTTTGATGAAAATTCAACTGACTTCTAAAAAATTGGTCTTTTTTGTTTTGAAAATCCAAATATTTGATTGAATTATAATCTTTTTTTTTTGAAAATCCGACCATTTGATTTAAAATCTATCTTTGTATACTGAAAATCCAACTATTTGGTTGAAAATTCAACTATTTTGTTAAAGTCATAATTCTTGGTCGAATATTCAACTATGTTGTTGAAAATTAATCCTTTTGGATTAAAAATTCCACTTTTATGCATTTAAGAGTCATCTTTCTTGGTAGAAAATTTATCTTTCTTAGTTGAAAACAAACTTTTTTCTTGGAAATTCGACTGTCATAAAAAAATTTGTCTTTTCGTCTTGAAAATTGTACTATTTGGTTAAGTCTTTAACTATTTTGTTGAAAAACTGGTCTCTTTTACTGGAAAGTTCATCTATTTGGTTGGTAATGCAAGTGCTTGATTGAATATTATTAATTTTTTTTCTTCAAAATTCGCCTTGTTGTATTGAAAATTCATCACCTTGGATAGAAAATCTTTTTTGGTTGAAAACTCATCTTGTTGAAAATGCAATATATTTCGGTTTGAAACATGGGCCTCAAGATTAACGTAAATAAAACAAAAGTAACGGTGTTTGAAGGAAAAAATGAGAAAATAATGTGCAACATTGTCCTAAATGATGAGAGATTAGAACAAGTTGACAAATACATATAACTGGGTAGCCTATTTACTAGCGAGGGAAAAATAGATGAGGAGTTAGATAGGCGCTTAAATGAGGGTAAGGAGGTTATCGGTAGAGCAGGGTCCATTTTCAGAGATAACAACAAATAAAAAAAACTAAAACGACCGTATCTAAATCTTCATTTGTGCCAGCTGTACTATACGGTAGCGAGACATGGACATGTGAAGAAAAGGACAAGAGTAAAATCAAAGCGATTGGCATGAAACCTCTGCGCATAATATGCGGGAAAATTCTGATGGACTAAGTCCGAAACGAGATAATCCTCAAAGAATGTGGTACAGGAGAGACACTAATTTATATATGGGAAAGAAATCAGTTAAGGTGGTTCGGACATGTTGAAAGAATGAAAGAAGAACGACTGGCCAAACAGGTGTACAAAGGTAAAATAAATGGCAGAATGCCCAGAGGTAGACCGCCGAAAGAATGGTTACAATATGTGAATGAGACATTAATCCGATGATATATAAGAAGCCATAGAAACACGAGAGCTTGCATGAAAAAATGCATGGACGTGAAGGAAGCTAGAAAAGTATGCCAGGACAGAAAAGTGTGGCGACAAATAATTTACAAAAAGAATGTGAGTAGAGTGAATGACGCCTGAAACAAAAAACCGTGTTATTTAAATAATTAACACGAAAATTCTAGATCAATCTAAGAAAAAAAAATCCATACCTCCTTTCTATCACTACTACTTTCCAACCGAACGAGTCACGCACCCCGAAAGGGAAATGGCTTAATGGTATAATAATAATAATAATAACGTAAGACGATTTGGGGTGAGGAAGGATTTGGTAAAATCTTACTGTTTGCCATGATTGAACAAAGTAGTTCAACTGTCAACCAAGGAAAGATTTTTATTTTAAATAAAAAACAGTTGAACTGAATCAAAAAGATGAATTTTCAAAAAAATAGTTCCAACCTCAACTAAAACAGATTCATTTTTAACTAAAAAGTTGCATTTTTAACAAAAACTATTATTTTTCTACCAAAATAGACGAGTTTTGCACAAATTACATAAATTTTCAAAGAAATAGTTGAATTTAAAAACTAAAAATGACCAAACAGTTGAATTTTCTACAAAATTGAACAATTTTCAAGTCAAAGAGACGAGTTTTCAACGCAAAAAGAGAATGATTTTTCACATGTGAGAATAAATTTTCAACTAACAAAATGAATGTTCAACTAAAATTATCAGTCTTCAACCAAAAAGATCCATTTTTAACAAAGCAGTTAAACAATCAACCAAGCAGTTGATTTCTCAGCTAAAAAAACAAAACGAATTTTGAACTAAAATTGGATCAGTTAAATTTTCAAAAAAGAAATACCAAAGCACGCAATAGTTGATATTTCTATCAAAAAATTTAATTTTACATCAAAAACAGTTGAATTCAACCAAAAAATACTAATTTTCAACCAAATGGTTAAATCCTGAAACAAAACAGATTAATTTTCGAACAAAAAAGACACAGTTTCAACTAAAACTGATCAATTTTCTAACAAAACTGGAATAGTTTTTTAAGCTGAAAAAGTTAATTTTCAAATAAACAAACCAAATTTGAACAAAATAGTCAATTAAATGCAATTATTTTTAACCAACTAGTTGAATTTTTAACCAAAGCGATTAATTTTCAACCAAAAAAAGAATGGATTTTCTACAAAATAGGTAAATATTCAACTTAGAAAATAAATTTTCGACTAAAATTATGAATCTTTAAACAAAAAGATCCACTTCTAACAAAGCAGTTAAACAATCAATCCATTTATTGAATTTTCTACTAAAAAAGATCAATCTTGAACCAAAACAGAAGTAGTTAAATTTTTAACCAAAGAAAGTAATGTTCAACAAAAAATGTAATAGTGGACATTTCTACAAAAAAAAAATTATTTTTAATACAAAACAGTTGAATTGAGCAATTTTGAACAAAAATAGGAACAGTTAAAATTTCAACAACAAAAATTAATCTTTAACAAAAAATGTAATACTTGATATTTCTACAAGAAAAAAATGTTAAATCCAAATTTCAGACTTCTCTGAATGAATATATAGATAATAATAATAATTATATATCAATATTTATTAATATAAATATATTAATTTTAAAACGTCTTTCAAACTGACTCATATTATTCCTATAATTTAGAAAAATCTTTCAGAATTAAAAAAATTGCTCTAAAGTCTTCCAGTTTTGTTTCAAAGTCTGTAGAAATCTTTTTGAATTAAAAAAAAAAATAATCTTTCAAAATAAAAATTATTTAAACATTATCCAAAAAATTCAAAACAATTTTTTTATCATCATAACACCATTGAAAATACTTAAAAAGCTTTCAAATTATATTTTTAAATCTTCAAAAATCTACATTTTGTTTCAATATTTGGGAAATCTTTTCAAGTTTGAAATTATTTTAGAATTTCTGCAAAACATCTAAAGCATCTACATATCTTTTAAAATAATTAAATTCTCCTGAAAATTAATTTTTTTAAATGAAACCTAAATCATTTTTCCTAAACTTTTTACAAATATTTTCAATGTAAAATGATTTCCTTAAAATCTTTCAGGGTTTTTTCGGATTTCTTAGGAACCTTTTAAAATATTTGGAAATTTTCTCAAATTTTCTGAAAAAAATACTTTTTCAAACTAAATAATGATTTGTAATTTTTCTAGGAACATTTTTTTATTACATTTTTTTCATATCTTTGAAAGTTTGAAAAATTGGAAAATTCCTGAATAATAAAATTACCGACAGAAAATTGCCAAATTATAAAATATCTGAACTAGAAAATTCCTGAATTGAAACAATTAAATAAATTGTTTTATAATAAATTTTATTTCTTCATTGAAAATAGAATAATCAAATATTTTTATCAAAGAAAGAAACTTTGTCAATGTTTAGAGTTATTTTAAATTAAATCTCTCCCTAAATTCTTTTTGACCCTAATAATATTTACCAAACGAAATATGCAGGATTCAATTCAGCAGTGATTTATCTTCAAATTTTTATATATATTTTTAACAAAAATTTTGAAATTCAAAACCAAAAAATGTGATTTTTCAACAAAATAGTTCATTTTTAACCAAGAAGAGGAATTTCTACCAAAAAAGATGAATTTTCTACCGACAAAATGACTTTTTAATTAAATATATGAAGTTTTAGCCCCAAAAGATAAATTTTATTTACCAAAATTATTCCAGAAAAAAAAATATTGTTAACAAAATAGTTCAATTTTCAATCAACGCAATGAATTTTCAAGAAAGAAGATTCATTTTCTACCAAGAAAGACGAATTGCCAACAAAATACATGACTTTTCAAGCATTAGTTAAGTTTTCAACTCAAAAAGATAAATTTGGAACCAAAAATGGAAAAAATAAATTTTTAGTTTGAACAATTAATTTTCAATGAAAAAAGGAGTCTTCAACCAAATACTGAAATTTTTCACCAACGAGATGAATTAAACAAAAAATCTATTTTTTGTACAAAACAGGTGAGTTTTCAACTAAAAGAGATAAATTTTCGATTTTAACGAGAATAGTTCAATTTTGAGTTCAAATAATTAATTTTCAACAAAAAAATGAATTTTTAACAAAATAGTTTAATTTTCAACCAAATAATTGATTTTTGACCAAAAAGATTACATTTTTACCGAAATACACGAGTTTTCAACCATATAGTAGAATTTTTAACCACAAAAGATCAATTTTCAACGCAATAGTTTTATTTTCAACTAAAGTGATAAATCTTCAACACGAAAATATTTCAATTTTCAATCAAAAACAGTTGAGTTCAACCAAAAAATATGAATTTTGTACAAAACAGTTGATATTTCGACAAAAAATTTGAATCTCCGACTAAAAAATATGAGTTTTCAGTTTCAAGTTTGAATTTATTAATTTTTGAAGTTTTACAGCAGAAAACATGATTTTTAATTTTTTTGGAATTATTAAACTTTAAAGGTTCACAATATTTAAAATTCTTCAATTCTGTACTATGAGAATGACAGTGATTTTTTTCACAGATATCTCATTTTTTATTTTAAAAAATCATCTTTAAAATTTCTATAACATTGAAATTAAAAATTATATTTTTGCATGCGCAATACTGAAAACGTTTTATTTTTTAGGCCTTGAAACTGAACTTATTTTCTTCAAAAGTTTTTTTAAATCCTTACAATAGTAGCATATCAAATTAAAGTTTTTACACTTGCACACTTTTCTACTTAAAGGATTTGTAAATAAAAAATTTTGAAGTTATCACTTCAAGAATAAATTCAAACCAATGAAAAATTTAGACAATAATTTCTAAAATTACTTGAAAATGAAAAGATTTTATGAGCAGGCATTGAAAATTGAATTATTTTTCATCTGAAAATGTTCCAAGATATTGCAAATTTCTAACTCAACTTAGTTTAAAGTTTTAAATTTAATATCTTGAAATTGTCTGATTCTTATTTGAAGATTTGAAAATGATTAAAAATTTAAAAAAATGTTTGATTGAAAAAAATTTAAGAATTGACAATATATCTTAACTAAGCTTTAAAAATTAAACGATTCGAAATTGAAAAATTGGAAACAATTGAAAAACTCTTTGTTTTCAAATTATTCAAATTTACCTTGAATAATGTAAATTTTGGTTTTGATGTCACAGTTCTTGGTAATTGACGTTTATTGGGTTTTAAATTAAATTCGGGTTTGATTAATTTTCAACGTCCCATAGTAGAAATTTCTTCATATCTAATGTTTCCCATTTAAAATTACTTAATTTTGAACGCTTTTTTAGAATACTTCAATTTCAAAAGTGTATATTGAAAATTTCCATTTTGAAAATTTTGAAAGTGTTCTATTTTCGAAATTTTAATCCCAAATCTTTCGATTTCGAGATTTTTTACACAAAATAAAATAGTTAGATTTTGAAAGATTTGAATTGGAAAAAATTTCGAGACGTGAACGCTTTTTCTGCTAGTGTTTAGATTGTAAAATATTTAATTATTTTCGCTCTTCAGGGTGATTAATTTTCAACCAATTTATTCGTTTCGATCCTTCATTTGTTTGACCTCAATTTATTCGATTAATTATTCGCTGATTGAACCATTTTTGCTATTTTATTAAAAAATTAATTGTTTGAAGTACGCAGCGCTAGTTTTTTCATTTGTATTTAATCGAATATTGCTTTATTTTCAGAGCCAAGGAAAAAAACCAAACCGGATGAAAAAAGTGACTAATGAACCAACAGAAAATATATATCACGACTTAGAATGTTTCAATCTAATTATGAATCTGATTATCTAATTATATGCTGTACTATACACGGGTTTTACTGCGATTTTCGTTCTGTACTTTAAAAAGTTAATGTTGAGTATTGTAGGTGGATACTAGTGCACATATATAAAAAATATAAATAAAGAAGCTAATTCAGATATTTAACAAACGGGCGGGGCCGTTTGAGTGAAAAAATGTATTATTATTATAACCAAACTTTGTAGCATGAAATAAGAATTTATTACTAACGACAGTCTATTATTTTAAATTTTATAAAATAATAATAACATAATATAGAATATAATATCTTATAATTTTATTAATAAATTTTTTTTCAATTATCAATTTAGTTTTTAATCCATCTCATTTTACATTTTGTTTGAAAAGAAATCTATGACAATATGAAATTTAATTCCTGGGATAACTCTTTCAGATACTTGAATTTTAATTAATTTAAAAATGTATATATGAGACTGAAAACTATTGAATTTTGCAAAGGAGCGGTTCTGCAAAAATAAAAAACCTTTAGACATCAAAATTCTGAGAATTCCCTTTATATCTCTGAAATCGCCTGAAAAATTTAACTGAAATCCATGAAAACCTTTTGAAAGCTCTTTGAATTCCTTAATAACTTTGAAAATATTTTTCAATCCATTGAAATCTGTGGAAACCCCTTGAAATTTGTAAGCTATCTAAATTATGAAATAATTGAAGGTTCTATAAAATTCGTTAAATCTTGTAAAAATCTTTGAAGTTTTTTAAAATATTTGAAATTCCTGTCAAATTTGTTGACATTCCTCAAAAGTTTTGTTATCAATTAAATTCATCGCAATTTTTAAAAATAAGTTATCTTTAAAATTCTTTGAAATTTCTTTAATTCTTTCATATCCCTTGAAATAGTTCAAGTCCGTAGAAGTCAATTCAAAATGAAATTTAGCTTATTCTATAAACTAGAAATCTTTTAAATCCCTGAAAATTTTTGAAGATTCATTAAAATCCTTCAAATCTTGTCAAATTCCTTGAAATACCTTAAAATCCCTAGAAATCTTTAGAAATCCGAAAAAAATTCTAC
>JAABKJ010006166.1:0-22249 GCA_011634705.1 Andricus grossulariae | reverse complement strand
TTTACCTACCCCTTTATAAGAAGTTCAATAAAACACATAATTTTTTTATTAAAATATTTGAAAATCCGAAATGAATTTAAATTAATAAATAAAAAAAGTAAATATCATATTATATTTTATGATAAAAAATATTATAAAATTTAGACTATTTCATTTTCAGATATTTGAATATTACACAAATCATTATATGTATGATTTAATTGCGCATGGATAATAATTTATATAGGAATGCATGGGGATTTACGTCTAAAATCAGTGAAGTTTACGATTCTCGCAAATTATTTTTAACTCAAAGCAAAAGAAAATCTTAAAGATCATTATCTTTTACCCAGAACTAACAGAAAATTATTTTTATTTCACAAACATTTTTTTTAACACTTTCGCCTTACATTATTTGAATTTTAGGTCAACTGCATAGCTGGCGCTGCCACATGGCGACCATCAACTCTCATGATCATATTTTCCACAGGCCTCCACAGAGAAGTGGCATGGGGGCTGCTAATTTTTACATAAAAATTAAAAAGCTCATTCGGCAGCAATGTGTAGTTTTAAAAAATTTGGAGTTTTAGGTTATATTCTGGTTATATTGATTAGCACTATATTTTTGATTCGAATTCATCTCGTTTTGTTAAAAAATGTATTATTTGGTTGAAAATTTAATTATTTTGTTGAAAATGCAACTATATTGTTAAAGAATCATCTTTTTGATCAAAAATTCAACTACTTTGTTAAAAATTCATTTTTTTTAGTTGAAGGTTCATCTCTGGTTGAAAATTTAACTACATATTGGGATGAAAATTCGTTTCATGTTTAGTTGAAAATAACATTTTTTTAAATGATAATTAAACGATTCTATTTTTGGTTAAAGATTTATCTTTTTCAGTAAAAAATGTAACTATTTGGTTAAGAATTAATCTTTTTTGGTTGAAACTACAACTTTTCGGATGAAAATTCCTCTTTCTTGGTAGAAATTACATTTTCTCGGTAGAAAATTTCTCCTTCATGTTAAAAATGCAATTGTATGGTTGAAATATCAACTGTTACATGCTTTGTTGAGAATTCATATTTTTTTGGTTGAAAATACGATTATTTGACTTGAAGTTGAACTACTTTGTAAAAAAAAATAATATTTTATTAAGGATTCATAATTATAATTGAAAGTTCAACTATTTACTTTTAAATCAACTTTTATCTTAGAAATTAGACTTTTTTGTACAAAATTAATCTTTTTTGCTTGAAATTTGGTAAAAAATTTAACTTCTCTTTTGAAAAATCATATTTTTGGATTGAAAATTTAACTTTTTTGTAGATAATTCGACTTTTTGGCTTCGAAATTAAATAATGCTGTTGAAAATTCATGTATTCTGTTCAAAATTCGTATTTTTTGATAGAAAATTAATTTTCTTGGTCGAAAATTCATCTTTCTGGTTGAAAATTTAACAACTTTATTCAAAAATTCAATTTTTTTTTGTTAAAAATGATTTTTATCTGAAATTCAACTATTCCATTTTTGGTTAAAACGTTATCCTGTATATTGGATAAGTCGAAAATTTGTCTTTTTTTATAGAACTTTAATCTTCTTGGTCAAAAATTCATCTTTTTGATTGGAAATTTAACAATTTTGTTGAAAATTCGTTTTTTTGTTGTTTAAAGTTATTTTATTTTCAGAGTTTTTATCTGCAAATTTAACTATGTATACCTAACTATGTATATCCTGTATATTGTATACGTTGAAAATTGAACTATTTGGTAGAAAATTCATGAATTTTGTTGAAAAGTCGTCTTTTTGGGTAGAAAATTTATCTTGTTTGTTGTAAGTTTAACTTTTTGGTTGAGAATTCAACTATCTTGTTAAAAATGCATCTTCCTTGAGTGAAAATTATCTTTTTTTTTGCAAATTCATCTTTTCCAATTTAAAAGTCCGCTGTTTTCTAAAACATTCGACATTTTAGCTTATAAATTTACCTGCCTTTTCACGAATTTGTCTTTTTGTCTTGAAAATTCAAATATTTGATTGAGTTTTAACCTTTTTTGTTTGAAAATTCGCCATTTGATTGAAAATGCATCTTTATATGCTAAAAATTCAACTATTTGGTTATAAATTGAACTATTTTGTTAAAGTCATCATTTTTGGTCAAAAATTCAACTATGTTGTGAAAAATCCATTTAGTCTCTCTTACTAGAAAGTTCATCTATTTGGTCGTTAATGCACCTAGATGTTTGAAAATTAATCTTTTTTTTTAAATTTATTTCTTTCGGTAGAAAATCTTTTTTTTTTTTGAAAATTCAACTATTTTGTTAGAAATGCAATATATTTCAACTAAATCTTAAGAATTTAAAGTGATTCGTATTGAATTCAATATGTTATTTACATTAATTTTATTCCAAAGAATTCATAAACAAAAAATCCGTCTGTAGCCAACGGCTAAGTTACTTTCGGGGGAGAGGGGAAGTCAAAAAAGCCCAAAATTGGTAACGTAGTTTATGGATGGTCCATAACTTGCAAAATTTTGCGTGTGACAAGAAAGTGGCTTGGCGCCGCCAGGCCTTCGAAAAAAGTACGCTGGCGACGCCGGGCCTCGACTACACCACTGCACTCAAGACAAATAAAGTTAATGAAATTAAGGAACATTGTTCAAGCATAATTTATTAACTGATATGAAAATTCTATATATAACAAATGATTTCTTTCTCATATCATACAATAAATTTCTTACATGAAATAAATTTTCAATTCTGTACATTAAATACAAATATATAACAATATTTTCGCTTATTTTCTTAAATATATATAAATCTATATAAAGGTAATAATAAATAATAAATTTGCTCGTAACGAAACCATAGACATGAGTTTCATATTTTTACAAATTTTTGTAAAAACTTATTTTCTTTCATGGGATAGAGATTATCTATTTTTATTAAACTGCTGAATGCATTCGCATCCATACAATCAATAAAATTCTGCGCAAACAAAACAAAATATTCATTTCTAATATGGCGATTATACATTCATCCAGTGTGCATTAGGGTAGTACACATTTTTTTCTTCTAATTTTCACGCATATCGCCCTTAAATTGGTTCGAATCCACGCAAAAATAAAAGTGTATGTGTTTTTTTTTTAAACTCCATTTAGAGGTTCCGCAAGCCGCATGAAATTTGACACGTATTTCCCATAAGAAAAAAAGATATTTTTGTTAATTTTATTCAGAATTTTCAATATTTGGTAAATCGAGTTCAAATTCAAGGTTTCTCTTCGCCATTGGCCATAAGATACGAATCAATAATTACTTTTTAAATATCACCCCCATAAGTTTATTTTATAGGGTCCGAAAAAAATTCCGCAAGTGAAAAATTGGGTTTTGCGAGTTTTTAGCTCTAATTATGCTTCTTTGCTGCTTTTTTAAATATAAATTGTTTCCAATACATAAAGCATTATTTTATATTGATAATTAGATGTTTAAGTAAATTGTTTAAACAATTTAATACTGTTTATAGCAATTTTCTCTGAGAATATATTAGAAAGTCGCGGTTTTTCCCCTTTTTTTGTACTTTTTTTCAACTTTTTGGTTAGAGCAAGCCAATAATCAATTAAATTTAATATAAATAATTTTCGAAACCACTTATTCTTATTTATAACAATATTCTCTTAGAATAATGATAGAAAGTTGCAGTTTTTTCTAACATTTTCCACTTTTTCTCAACTTTTTAATGAAAGTCGGGTAATAAATAATTAATGTAATAAACATAATTCTTCAAATAATTGATTATTATTTTTAATAATATTCTCTTTGAATAATGCTAGAAAGTTGCATTTTTATTCTGAAATTTTTCACTTTTTGTCAACTTTTCACTTGGAGTGATGTAATAATTAAGGCAATTTAACAAACATAATTGTTGAACAAATTATTATTGTTTATAAATATCTTCTCCTATAGCAATTCTAGTTTTTTGTGAAATTTTTAACTTTTGGTCTATTTTTTACTTATCGAGAGAATAATTATTGCAAGTTAACAAACATAAGTTTTTTTTGTTGTTGAAATTTTCAGCTTTTCGTTGAATTTTTAGTTAGGAACAAATAATAAATATTTATATCAATCTAAAAAAAAGACTATAAGTAACTACTTTAAGGAAAATTTACATTTAATATGATCCATATGGAAAATTGAAGAAAATTTTAAATATCTGTTTTATTTGAGAAAATTCATTCAGAAAAAGAAACAGATTGTTTGAAAATGATTCTGTCTAATTTTTATTTATTATTTGTTCTTAACTAAAAAGCCAAAGCAAAGCTACAAATTTCAGAAAAACCCGCAACTATATCTAGCATTAATATAGGAGAAAATAGTTATAAACAATAATAATTTGTTTCAACAATTATGCAATTTTCTGACAGTATTCAAATAGAATATTATTAAAAACAATAATAAATTGTTTAAACAATCATGTTTCTTAATTTGAGTTAATTATTATATCACTCTAATTAAAAAGTAGACAAAAAGTGAAAATTTTTAGAAAAAACAGCAACTTTCTAGCATTGTTCTAAGAGAATATTATTATAAATGATAATAAATGGTTTAAACAATCATTTTTGTCAAATCTAATTAATTATTGCTTCGATCTAACCGAAAAGTTGAAAATAATTTGAAAAATTCTGAAAAAATCGCGGCTTTCTAACTCTATTCTAAGAGAAAATTGCTAAAAAGAATAATAAATTCTTTAAACAATTTATTCGTTTGTATTATATACCTAATTACGAAAATAAATGTTGAGTTTCAACTCGAGTCACCTAATGTTGACAACAAAATCGCAGTTATTTTTTTGTGGATTCGAACAAACTTGGGGGAGATATGCATGAAAAGTCGAGAACAAAAAATGTCCAATGTATTTTTAGACCACCCTAATGTGCATACAATAAATATATTATTGACTTATTTGCATCTATTTATTCTTGTTTGAATTATTTTCATTTGAATTAAAAAATAATGTAATATAAATTAAAATCACTATTCGTTCATCTTATTATGAAAAAGATTCAAATTAGTTTGAAATAAGTATTTACATAATAATTAATTATTTTCTGTATATTCTATATTTCCTATTTTACATATGGTTCCTGAAATTTATTTAATTTTTTTTTCAGTAAAAAATTTCATCCCAGATTTTATAAATCTAGTGGTAACAAGTAAAACTCTACCATTGCAAATATCCTTCTAGGTTTACTACAATTTCTTTTCCTCAAAATTCTAAATTCTCTTCTAAAGTTCTTGTCCATCCTTTTTATAAATTATAAATCTACAAAATAGTCACTTTGATATCACTGATGTATCACTTGAAGTGAAAATCATTTCACAAGTCCTACATCGACGGATGAGCATAATTCGTACTTTGTAAATCTGGCCTTTTGACTATTTTAATATCCTCCTTTTTTTCTTTCTCGTCTCCGTAAATATCATTCGAGGTGAAATCTGGATCCGAATCAGTATCAGAATCTTCATGGACCGCATCCTCTCTGAAATAATTTTAAAGAATTAGAATTGTGATAACTATATAATTTAAAAATGCTTATTTTTCAAGTAAACATTTATTCTTTACAAAAATACTTACGTATATTTATTTTTCGATGGAAGGAACAACGATTTTGGACAGTCCTTAAAATAAGGCCAACATTCTCCGTCGATTTTCCCCCGATTTTCCGCCTCAACATATTCGTAGAGTACATTTGCGAATGGTGATTTACTGGCTCTGAAAAAATTAAAATCGTAAGAAAACTTATTTTTTTGTAGAAATTATTGAGGCAGTTTTTTCCATTAAATAAAACACTGGATAGAAAGGAAACGTCCATAGTATAAAAGATTAGAAAATTAAAAGCGCTTAAGTTATTAGAATTAGAAGGAACTCTAATTTTAAAAGCGATGAATGTTTGAAGAATAAATAGTAATCTGAGATCACCTAAAATTTGAAATCTTAAAACGTCCAATTGAGGGTCGCCAGTGGACCGGGAAACCGGGAATTTTTTAATGCCGAAAATGGCCGAGAATTTTTACGTGAATCGGTAATTTTGTTTAATTTTCAGTAAAAAAACCTTAAAGTTTATCAAATATAATGGTCAGTCTTCATTTCAACGTAGCACATAATAAAACGTCAGTGATGGTAAAAAATGGCTGTAAAAATATTTATCGAGTAAGAAAAGCCAACAGTACATTCTTTCCCCCTTTCTTTAAAGAAGTCCTCTTTTCCCCCTAATTCCAAAACATTTTCCCTTTTTCTCGTTTTTTCGCAAGTTTGAAGCTAATAAGAAAATTCAACTATTTTTGGTTGAATGTTAATTATTTTTGGTTAAAAATTAAACTATTTTCTTGAAAATTCATCCATTTTTGTTAAAAATTCAACAATTTTGGTAGATAATCCGTCTGTTTAGACAGAAAATTCATCTTTTACGGTAGAAAAGTCATCTTTTTTGGTTGAAAATTAACTTTTTGGTAACAATTCAACATGTTGATAATTAAACCAGGTTGTCTACCCTACCTGCAAAATCTGGAAAACCTGTAATTCTCAGGGAATTTTTATATATTTGAAAAACCCTGGAATAATCAGGGAATTTTTCTTGAAGTCAGGGCATTTTTTCAAAAGCATGCTTAATTTTTTGTTAATTAGAATATTAAATTGAATAAAATTGATTCTTCATTTGTAAAAGTAGCTTTATATTACGGTATAGAACTATTTTCTTGAAGGTTCGTCTTTTTTTGCTTGAAATTAATATTTTTACTGAAAATATAACTGTTCTGTTTTTGGTTGAAAATGTATCGATTTTAATTGAAAATTCAAGTATCTGGTTGAAAATTCATGTATTTTGTTGAAAAATCGTTCTTTTTGGTTGAATTCCTATGTTTTTATTGCAAATTTAAATCTTTTTTGGTTGAATTATCAACTACTACATTTTTCGTTCAGAATTCATCTTTTTGGAATGAAGATTTAATTACTTGGTTGAAAGTTACTCTTATGTTAAAAATCAATTTTTTTGGTTGAAGATTCATCATTTTAATTTAAAATTCATCTCCTTTGTTGAAAAATGAGCTATTTTGTTGGAAATTCGTTTTTTCTCCAGCTGAATATAAATTTTGTTACTGAAAATTTGAGAGTTCCAGTTGCAACATTAACTATTTTGTTGAAAAATGTTTGTTTTTTTAATTATTTTTTTTTACTGAAACTGTAATTATTCAATTTTCGGTTAGAAATTTATCTTTTTTAGTTGAATATTCGACTTTTTTGGTAGAATTTAATCTTCTGGGTTGAAAATTAGGTTTGTTTTTGTCAAAAATTAGTTTTTTTACCGAAAAATTCAACTATTCGAATTGAAAATTACATAATTTTAGTTGAAAATTCATCTCTTTAGTAAAACATTAATTTTTTAACTGAAATTTTAACTATTATATTGTTGGTTGGCAGTTTATCTTTTGAATTAAAAATTCATTCAATAAAAATTCATCTTTTTCATTTAAAATTCAACTATTCCAGTTGAAGATTCAGCAGGTTTAGCTTATAATATTTATATTTTAATAAAATTATTTTTTAACCGAAAATTGATCTATTTCATGTTTGGTGAAAAATTGATCATTTTTAGTTGAAAATTCAACTATTTCGTTGAAAATTCATGTATTTTGTTGAAAAAATTGTGTTTTTGGTAGAAAATTAATCTTCTTGTTTGAAAATTCATCTTTTTGGTTGAAGATTCAAGTATTCCAGATAAATATTCATCATATTAGTTAAAAATTCTTCTTTTCGATTGAAAATAAAACTACTTGCTTGAAAGTGAAACTAAATTTGTTTTTAAAATAAATCGGTTGTTTTTTGTGTGAAAAATTAATTTTTTCAACTGAAAATTTAACTATTCCATTTTTGGTTGAAAACTGATAATTTTCAGTTCAAAATGCAGCTATTTGTT
This sequence comes from Andricus grossulariae, assembly GCA_011634705.1. Lineage (NCBI taxonomy): Eukaryota > Metazoa > Arthropoda > Insecta > Hymenoptera > Cynipidae > Andricus > Andricus grossulariae. The sequence goes on along the minus strand of JAABKJ010006166.1, from coordinate 14,303 downwards.
CAAAAATTCTACTATTTCGTTAAATTGAATTTAATATAGCACCTACATTAATTTTACCTAAATATGCACTGAAATTTAAGTATAAGTAGATAAAAATAAAATTTGTTCCTTATTATTCAATTTCATGGACTTTAGAGGCAAATTGGGAAAATAACTATGTTTTTAGTTTTATTTAATTATTTAATTTATCGATCGTGTTAAAATATTTAAGAATAACTTATAATATGAATTGAACTCCTAGAAACTGAAAAAAAAACATTATTTATAATAAACTCGCGAAACTGTATACATATTTGGAGTCGATTGTTTTAAAATATGCGAAATATTTGAATGGCTCCATGCTATGAAAAATTATACCTGGAAAAAACTTGAGATACCTGAAAAAACCTGGAATTGTCAGGAAATTTTTTAGTTTAAAAATTCAACTATTTGTTCAAAAATGCAACTGTTTGTGGTTGAATTTTTATCTTTTTTCTTTGAAAAGTCAACCATTTGGTTGAATATTCAACTGCTTGGTTGGAAATTCTATTATTGTATTAATAAGTGAACTATTTAGAAAAATTCAACTTTTGAACTTGAAAACTCAACTCATTTGTTAAAAGTTCGTCTTTGGGTTTAAAATTCAACTATTTTGTTGAACGTACAATAAATTTCGACTTAAAATCTTGACGCATTAAAGCATTTTATATTTAATTTAATATGGTACCTATATACTAATTATATTTATGAAGAATTTATTTCCCTATTTTCGTCAAAAATCACCCTGATTCAACTGTTTTGAGAGCATTTTTGGCTGTGAAGTCTGAAGTCACCAAAAACTATTTTGATTCATATGACCAAGGAAAAATGTTTAAAACAGTGCTTTTTTTACGATAATAGTGGCGACATTTAGTTTGCATAATTAAAGTTTCCGAAATTCATACTTTATCATTTTGAATGTTTCATTACGAGATAAAGTTTTTTTTTGGCCCGTAGAATTAAACCTATTTGGAAAATAGAAAATTCAGAAGAGTTCAGTTTTTACTGCTTTAATTTGCAGTTTAGTTTTGATTACTTCAAATGGAAAAATCTTCAGGTTTAACATTTTGAAAGTTTTCATTTCAATGGCCGGGAAAAATGTGTGCAAATCGGGAAAAAACCGGGGAATGGACGGGAATTTTTTTCGGCGATGAAAGTGGCCACCCTAAAATTGAAAAGAACAAAATTGATATTTATCAGGGGGGCGACGTGACCGGGAAATAACCGGGAATTTTATTGGACGGAGAAAAACGGGAAATTACCGGGAATTTAATTTAAACCCCGGGAATTTACTTCTGATCGCAGTAAAATTTAAGTTTTCATTATTTTAATAATTTTTGTCAACCTAGAAAAGTGGTCTCTACTTTATCTACAGTCACAGGGCATATGAATGTGTTTATTAGGTTACGGATTTATGTATTTATTAACGATTTATGGATCTTAGAATTTTTTGATTATCTCCGTTGACTCTAATTAAATTATAATTTATTATTGTTCAAGAGTACTCATACATCCAAAAAGTTTTTATTCCAATAAGAAACTAAGAATAATATACTTTAAGATACTAACTTTAAAATTTTTATTTTAATCTTCCAAAGTATACAATCTTCAACAAATTGTAATATAAAATTAATTAATATGGAATATTAGTGATCTTATTTGCTCACGCGCAACCATCATTTAATGTTTAATGCACTTGACTAACCTAGAAAATTTAACTTTTTATTCTGTAAAAAGAAAGCTTATCATATGATTTAAAGAGTGTAACGTTCCTTGAGTCTGATTTTGCACATTTTTAATATATCTATACTTTATGAGAGAAGAATTTGTGATTACTTTTTTTTTTCATTATGAGAAAAACATTTTTTGCATTTTTTTGCTCTGTTGTGTTACAGTATGTTTAGATTGAACCTCATGAATTAAAATAAATCTTTGAGTTTTGCACAAATATGAATATGTTACTTTTAGTTGACCGGGAAAATTGAAAAACTTGACAGGTACAACGGGAAAATGAGCGGGAATTTGAAATCGTTCGCCGAATAGCTAAGCTGTTTATAGATCAATTAGATTTGAAATTTGTTAAATAAATTGCTCCTTACGTAAAAAATAATTTGAGCATTTCTCCAACGAGTCCGAAATTATCAAGAGGATGACCTTGAACTTCGCAAATCGCTCTGAGCAGACACGCCTTTCCATTTAGGCCCAGGGTGCTGAGCATGTCCTCAGCGGTACCGTAGAGAAGAGCCCTTTCTCCTCCATGAAAAGCATTCTTTGGCATTTGGAGGGCCTCTCGTTTATGTAATCTACGTTTTACAAATGCAGCGATAAAATCTGCCATCATCATTCCAGCTTCTCGACTTTTCATGGCCCGATCAAAAACTGGAGGCAATGCCCCATAAGGATTCTCGTTGTCTGTCAATCCCAGCTTATCAAAGTCAACTGAAATCAACACAAATATCATCAGTTTTAGGGAATTTCTACTTTCTTAAATTTTGATAACAAAAAAAAACATTTCCTTACTATTTGAAATTCACAAAAGGATTTTAAATACCAAAAACATTTTAAAATATATTATTTTCTATTGAAAACCTTTAAAAATGGAACGAAAATAAAATAATTTGTAAAGGTGACTAAGAAACCGAACCAATTTTTTAAATCATTAATGTTTAGAAGCATATTTTTTGATACTCCATTAAGTAAATTATTCAATTACTTTGAAAACTACAATTTAAAATGCTTCACATTTTAAGCACTTAAATTTATCATTTCGTAATTTCTAAAGTTTTTAATTGGAAAATATTTTTAACTTTTAACTCTTTGAATTGTAAATTAAATGATAAATTATTAATTTTCGAATAAGTACTACAATTTAAAATCCATCAATTTTAAGGTCTTAAAATGGTCCATTTCGTAATTATTCCTAAAGTTTTTAGTTGTAAAATGTTTCACATTGAAATCTTTTAATTGTAAAGTCTTTTGTAAATTAATCCTACTACAATTTGAAATGCCTCAAATTCTAAACGCTTATAACTGATCATTTCCTAATTTCGAAAACTTGCTATTTGAAGCGGAAGCCTTTAAGACTAAAAAATTTTAAAAAGCAAAGATCTTAAAAATGAATAATTTCGTATTGAAACCCTTTCAGGATTGAACTACTTTCAAAAATTGAACAAAATTATTCATTTATAAATATCTATGCTATTTGAATTTTTTTAAATTTTAGCGTCTAAAATTAAATATTTTAAAACATTATTCATCTAAAAGCAACTGGTCTACTTAAAGTGAAACTATTTTGAATTAGAAGTCTTTAAGTTGTGAAAAAATGTTTAACTGAAAGCTTTTTCGAAAATGAACGATTGCAATTTAAGAGCAATTAGTATTGAATACTTTTCGACTTTTATTAAGTTTTGATATGTTTGAAAAAAATGTAAATTCGAAGCCGAACAAATAAAAAAAATTCACATTTCAGGCATTCATAAAGTAGTTTTTAAACTGAGAATATCGTCTGATTGAAAACGTAAAGATTTTTCAGTATGAGGCATTACAAATTAATTTCACATTGTTAGTGTTCATAATGATAAAATTGCAATTCATTTTACATAAACTTTGATAATTTCAAATTAATTTTGAAATTCTTTGAATTATACATTTTTAAACTCGATTTATACATTTTATACAATTTATTTATAATTTATAAATAATAATAAATTATAAAAATAATTATAAAAATAATTTATAAATTTATTTATGCAATTATACATGTTTAAACTCGAAGAATTAAACGATTAATTTCAATTAAAAATCGTAACACTTAGAACGATTTTAGATTATAATTTAATTGTCACCAAACAATTATTTAAAGTTTAAAAATTTTTAATTACGGATGTTATATTTCAAAATTGAAATTTGAAACCATACAATTTTAGGCGTTTATACTTCAAATTGTTTGATTATCAGAGCTTTTATCTTGAGGATATACAGTTTTTAATTTGATTTTAAATTTTGAATGCTTCAAACCTAAATCTTAATATTAAAGGTTGTTCATTAAAAATTTTATAATTTTGAAGAATTTGAAAGTGAAATTGCGCTCTAAAGTTTTAAATATTTGATTTTTTTAACTATTCGATTGGAAACGTTTTCAATTTAAAACTGTTGAACTATGTGTTTCGATCTCAAATAAAATAGTTATTGTACAATCTAGAATCTAAAAGTATTTAAACGACAGTAATTTGAAAAGTGCTTAATTCATAAAGTTTCTAACTAATATTCCTAACTTTTTAAAATTTGAATTTAAAAAAAATAAGGGTTTCAGTTTTAAATATATTATTGTACAATTTTGAACTGTTTCCTGTTTTAAATTGTTCAGTTTTATGGAACTGATAAACTGTAAATACTTTCAATTGAATATTATTTATGCAATCTTGTTTAGTTTATTTTGAATCAGTGCCTACTTTGAAATTCTGGAACTTGAAATTATTACATTTAGAATATTGCCAATTTGAAATTAGTTACATGTCCCCTCTGTTCCCCTTATTTAAAGAATTCATTTTTCCTCAGTTTTCAAGAAACCTCTTTTTTCTCGTTTTTTCGCTTAAGGTAGTTGACGTGCCAAAAATCAGATGAATTAAAAGAAAAAAGTTTTTCTATGGTTTCAAGTATTAAAAAAATATAACTGATGATGTAAATTTAAATAAAAGCATTATTTTTATGAAAGAATTGTGAAACATACAAAGAAAATATATTTTAACAATGTGTTTTTTTTGCAATTGAATTTTTCCTTGCTATCGCTTCTTACCAATTTAAAAAAAATGGTTGAATTTTATTAATTGATGGCTTATTTTTTGGGGGGAAACATTCTATACGAATCTACTCTATCCAATTTTGAAAGTAAACTTTTCTGTGGTTGGATTCGTTAAAACAATTTCTTATAAAGGAAACATTTTTTAAACAAGTGACTATATTTGAAGATTATTGAATTATTTTCAAAATTGGAAACAGTAGGGTTGGAGGTAATTTTTTTATCGAATAAATAGGTCAGATTTGATTGAAAGTTTAACTATTTTGTTGAAAAGTTATCTTTCTTGGTTAAAAAATTCGACTTTTGATCTCGACTCTCTTGTTGGAAATTTGTCTTTTTGGTTTGACAATTTATCTCGCACGGTAGAAAATTATTCTTCTTTTTTTTTAATTTGAATTTTCGTTGATAGTAAACCAGGAAAACCTAGAAAAGTCATGGAATTTTGAAATTGTACTTCTGTATTAACCCTGATTATTAAATTATAATTCTTGAATTAATTTTTAAATGCAACAACTTTTTTTTTAACCTAGATCTTGCGAATAATAAAGAAATTTAATTTTATAAAGCAATATTCATAATTTTAATATGATTAAAAATGATGATATTGATGATAGCAATAATAAATCTGAAAATATGAGACCCAGATTGAAGTTCACACATTGATGAAGACTATTTCTTTAATTTTTACATGTGGATGGGTAATTTTGCGATGTAAGATTGCATTTCGTTTACCGTATACTGTGCAAGATCATCTATCTGTATTATTATTATTTTTGTTTTTTCTTGTTTTTTGCGATAAGCCGATATACTCACTCGTAAACGGGAGACTGATTGTCATGTTGCTCAGAAAACCGTACGGAGGATATCTAACGAAAGGTAGAGCCAATGTTGGGGTGATGGTCATTATCGTACCCGGAGGCAATGCTATTCTTCCATCATTTGTTATCCAAAGAAGTCTCTTTTGGCGATGGTGCCCCTCTTCACGATTGGTACCAGGTCCGTCGGTTCCCGATGAGTAACAACTCCTCAGGGTCGTTAGACCCAAACAGATCATGATGATAACTCGCATCATCGCCTCTCTGAAAAAAATCCAATCAAAGAAACTTATTTTTCAAAATTACCAATTACAGTGAAACCCGGATTTAGCTCCCCAGGATTGTGCCCTTCCGAGAATTGACGCCGGGCCGCGGGGATACGTGAGAGGCGTTTGCGGGGGGATTTGCGGTGTGCACTCAGGCGTGACAAACAGAGAGTGAAACAGGAGAGAGATAAAACAGGAGAGAGAGACTAAATAGTTCCGAGTCTCTGGATTTAACGTCAAGGTCAGCCCCAAAACGGGCGCTAAATCCAGGTTCGACTGTATCTTTTATATTGTACTTTTTTAAACGGACTTTAGTTTTGAATTACTTGATTTAGAACGCTTTGGTTGGAAACGACTCAATTTCGAATACTACAATTTGAAGTGCTTTAAATCTTAAGCGCCTCAAATGGATGACTTCGTAATTTTGAATGTTTTCAATGGCAAAATGTTCCATTTTAAAGACTTTTAATTGTAAATCAAGCAATTTCGATACTGAAATTTGAAATTATTCAAGTTTTAATAAGTGTTTAAAAATGATCGTCTCGTAATTTCAATTTTTATTTGTGAAATGTTAAACTATTTTAAGTCTATTAATTGAAGCCTCGCTAGGAACAATCATTCACTTAAATAAGAAACCTTTTTTGTAATTATCAATAATCTTTAACATTGTCCTTTTTTGAACGTCTTTCAACTATGAATTATTTAATTTAGAACGCTTCACTTGGAAATTATGCAATTTTGAATACTACGATTTGAAGTTCTTCACATCTGAAGCGTATAAAATGGATACTTTCGTAATTTCGAAAGTTTTCAAATGTAAAATGTTCCATTTTAAAGACTTTTAATAGTATATTATTCAATATCGAACACTATCATTTACAATTCTTTAAATCTTAAGTATTTAAAATTGATCAATTCGTAATTTCGCGAGCTTTCATTTGTAGAATTTTCTTTCAAGCATTTTCATTGTAAACTCAATTTTAAATGCTTTAATTAAGTTTTAATGAGCGTTTAAAAATGATCATTTTGTAATTTCGAAAGTTACCAGTTGTAAGATGATAAACTTTTAAGTCTGTTATTTGTGGAATCAGTTTCCAATACTATAATTTGAATGGCTAAAAAGTCATCTTTTTGGTTGAGCAATCATATTTTTTGGTCGAAAGTTATTGCTTTTTATTTAAAATGTCTACTATTATATTTTTGGTTAAAAATTCTACTATTTAGTTGAAAATGTAAATATTTTGTTGGAAATTCATATTTTTTGCTCGAAAATTCTACTGTTTTGTTAAACAGTCATCTTTTTGAATCGGAAATTCGTCCTTTGGATGAAACATTCATCTTTTGGTCGAAAAGTCATCTTATTTAGTTGAAAATTCATGTTTTATGGTTGAAAGTTAATTTTTTTAAATTGAAAAGTCTAAAATCATATTTTTGGTCCAGGATTGATCTCTTTCAGTTAAAAATTCCACCATTTTGTTGAAAATTTATTTATTTTGTTGAAAATTCAACTATTTTCTTAAAAAGTCATATTTTTATTGAAAGGTAATTCTTTTTATCTGGAAAGTCTACCATTATATTTTGGGTTCAGAATTTATCTCTTTTGCTCAAAATCCTACTATTTGGTGAAAAATGTCATTTTTTGTTGGAAATTCTATCTGTTTTGTTGAATATTCATCTTTTGGTAGGAAAGTCATCTTGTTTAGTTGAAAATTCATCTTTCATGGTTAAAAGTTCATGCTTTTTAAATGAAAAGTCTAATTTCATAGTTTTGATACAGGATTCTTTTTTCTTTTTTTTTTTTTTGTTAAAAAATCCATTATTTGGTTGAAAATGTATTTATATTGATTAAGTTTCAACTATTTTCTTACAAAGTTATCTTTTTGGTTGAAAGTTAGTTCTTTTATTTAAAAAGTCTAACATAATATTTTGCGTTCAGAATTCATCTCTTTTGTTCAAAATTCTACTATTTGGTGGAAAATTTCATTATTTTGTTGAAAATTTAACTATTTAAAAAAATCATCTTTTTGGATAGGAAATTCGTCCTTTTGGATCGAATGTTCATCTTTGATATGAAAGTCATCTTCTTTAGTTGAAAATTCATCTTTTATGGTTGAAAGTTCAGTCTTTTTAATTAAAAAGTCTAATATCATATTTTTGGTCCAGTATTGATCTCTTTTGGTTGAAAATTTCACTATTTGATTGAACATTTATTTGTTTTGTTGAAAATTCAACCATTTGCTTAAAAAGTCATATTTTTCGTTAGAAAATTAATTCCTTTTTATTTGGAAAGTATACCATTATATTTTGCGTTTAGAATTCATATCTTTTGTTCAAAATCCTACTATTTTTTTGTGGAAAATTTCATTATTTTGTTGAAAACTTTGTCCGTTTTGCTGAACATTCATCTTTTGGTAGAAAAGTTTATCTTCCGTTGAAAATTCATCTTTTATGGTTGAAAGTTAATTCTTTTTAACTGAAAAGTCTAATATCATATTTTTGGTTCAGGATTGATCTCTTTTGGTTAACAATTCCACTATTTGATTGAAACTTTATTTATTTTGTTGAAAATTCAACTATTTTCATAAAAAGTTATCTTTTTCGTCAAAAGTTAGTTCTTTTCTTTACAAAGTCTACCATTATATTTTGGATTCAGAATTCGTCTCTTTTGTTAAAAATCCTGCTGTTTGCTGGAAAATTTCATCATTTTGTTTAAAATTCAACTATTTTCTTAAAAAGTAATCTTTCTTATCGAAAATTCAATTGTTATGTTGAACCTTCGTTTTTCTATGGAAAATTGATCCTTTTGGGTTGAAAATTCATCTTTTGGTAGAAAGTTCATCTTTCTTGGTTGCAAATTCAACTGTCTTCTAAAAGATTCGTCTTTTTAGCTTGAAAATTTCACTATTCGGTTGAAAATGCAACTGCTTGGGTGATAATTAATTTTATGGTTGAAAATTCAACTATTTTGTTGAAAATTCATCTTTCTTGGTTGAAAATTAACTTCTTTGTTGAAATTCCATGTTTTCGGGTTTAAAATTCAAATATTTTCTAAAACATTTGACTTTTAAGCTAGAAAACTCAACTTTTTTGTTGGAAATTCTACTTTTCGGGTTAAAAATTAATCTTCTTTGTTGATGATACCATTATTTTGTTGAAAATTTGACTTGAAATCTTAGGAATATCGCACCTACGTTAATGTTAATTAAAATAACTTATTACCCTATTTTATCGAAAAATCACGCTATTTCCCTTGTTTTGATAGCGTTTTCGGTTGTGAAGTCTGAAATCACTTTTACAATAATTTAGATTATGTTTTTACCTTAGAGTTCTATAATGTTTATTTTTTTCGAAATTTATATAATATATTAATTAGTATTGCATAATTTTTCTTATAAACACTTAAAAATCAAGCGGGGAAAATGTAATTTTTGACCCGGAAAACCGGCAAATAGCCTAGAATTTTTTTATAACTTTGAGTGGCCACCCTGATTTTGCAAAAATGCGATATATCGTATTTTTCTATTTTTCATTAAAGATATATCTTTAATGATTTAAAACTTTAGTTAATCATATTTTATGTTAAAAAATAAAATATATTAAGAAACTTTTTTTATAAAGTACTCTAGAGACATTTTTGAACTAGATTCAAAAAAAGCATTTTAGACATTCTAAAACTTGGCGGATTTTTTATTATACCATCAATCTCCCATACCCAGCAATTTTTTAAAATCATTTTGATTTTTCACTCAATACCGCCTAGCTTTATAATGCCTAAAATGGCTTTTTAAATTTTATTTTTATGATTTCTATAGGGTTCTTTTTAAAAAAAGTTTTTTGATATAATTCATTATGAATGAAATGAAAGACATATATATGTAAAATAAAAAAATATATAAAACTTTTCGAAGATGAATAATATCTTGAGCAGATTCAAGTTTCAGATCCTTTTTTATGTTTAAAGACCCGTTTCCAAGGATAAGTGATTGCTTGAGACTATTTTTTTTAATTGGAAATTTGAGACAATTTTGCATGAATCTTGTAATTGTGCGTTTACAAGTGTAGACATAAAAGTTGAACGATAAGCGCTCTCACAGGAGCGATTCTAACGGATTTGTTGGATGTTGTTAGATGGAATTACGGCTCGCCAAGCATGGACAAAAACCTCTATAAAGATAAAGATATACTTGATTAACAAAATCAAAATGAATTAATGACTAGTTTTGCGCCACAAAAATAATTAGGGATGCCATAAACCATTAAGTAAAAATGATTAATTACAATGGTTTAAGATTATAATTCAAGTTTAGATTAGTTTTGTATGAAATGATTAAACTTTTAACTATTAAACTTAGAGTGGACTTGAGTTTTTCCCGAGGCCATTTTTTTCCTTGGTTCATTTTCTCTTTGGATTCTTTTTCTCACCTGAATACAATTTAAGAGAAGACACTTTATAATGCACATAGAAACGATAGAATGATTAGTATTGCAAAAGCAATCTTCGAGACGTATTGGTTGGAAAACGTTTAGTGATTGAAAAACGTGACTCGTATCAAAGACGTCTCATAAGAAAGTATCCTGGCCCCATATTTTCTCGAATCCCAACATGGAAATGGTATACAATACAATCGATTCTAAAATATAGAGGACGGGATTTGTATTCCGTCGCCACCTGTTCTCCTTGCAATTGTCCCTCTCGATTTTTCAGATGATAATAGATCCTTTCTGGGTCAATTTTTTGTTTAAATGAAAACTGGAGACAAGATTAGCATGTAAATTGAGTTTCTGATTAATTTACTTTGTAGAGTGGTATGGCTTCAAAGCAAAGGAAAGTTTTTTAGACCTCACACTCTTAATTTGAATCAGTCAGAAGTGACTGCCTCGAAGTCAATTTTGACTGATTCAAACAATGCGGATTCGTCATTTTAAATGATCTAATCCGTTGAATTTGCAACTAAAAAGGTCAGTCTTCAACCAGAAATGAAGTAGATAAATTTCCAATTAACAAAGTTAATTACTAACGAGAAAACCCAATTTTTTAACAAAACAGTTCATTTTTCAAGTAAAGAGGTCAATTTTCAACTAAAATGATGAATCTTAAACCAAAAAAAAATGTATTTTTAACAAAGTAGTCATACTTTCAACCAAGTAGTTGAATGTTTGATCAAAAAGATGATTTTTGAACCAAAAAGTTGAATTTTTAACCAAAAAAATATTATTTTCAACAACAAAAAAAAACAACCGATTTCGGACTAAAAAGATCAATTATCAACCAAAGAGATAAATTTCAACTGAAATGATGAATCTTGAACAAAAAAAAACAAATTTCAACTAAATACAGAAATTTTCAACTAAAAAAGATACATTCTCAACAAAAAATAGAATAGTTAAATTTTCAGTTAAAAAATTAAATTTTCAATAAAAAACTAATTTTCAACAAAATAGTGAAGTTGCCAACTAAAGAAATGAAGTTTTAACTAATGAACTTTATGCCAAGAAGATTATTTTCTACCAAAAAAGACGAATTTTTAAGATAGTAAATAAATCACCAACAAGGATTTTAATTTTAAATAAAAAATACTTGGATGCAACCAAAAAAGACGCATTTTTAACCAAGATATATTTCTACGAATAAAGACGAATTTTGAACTAAATACATGGAATTTAAACTAAATACTTGAATTTTCAACCAAAGAATATCATTTTTCAACCAAAAATGGAACAGTTAAATTTTCAGTTTAAAAAATTAATTTTTAAACAAAAAACAACGAATTTTCAACCAAATAATTTAGATTTCAACCAAACGATAAAAAGTTTTACCAAAAAGATTAATTTTCTACCGAAGACGAATTTACCACAAAATACATTTATTTTCAACTAAAAAACATCAATTTGCAACCAAAAATGGAATAGAAAAATACATGAAATTTCAACTGAATAGTTGAATTTTCAACCAGAGAAATCAGTTTCCAACCAAAATTAGATTAGTTCAATTTTAAGTTGAAAAAAGTTAATTTTCAAACAAAAAGACAACGAATTTTCAACAAACTAGTTAAATTTTTAACCATAGAGATGAGCTTTCAGCTAAAATGATGAATCTTTAACCAAAATAAATCAAATTATAATAAAGTACTTGAACTTTCAACTAAGTAGTGGATATTTCAACCAAAAAATATTTTAAGTTTAAGTTTACTAAAAAAGTGAAATATAAATAAAAAATGAAAGTTTTCAACAAAATAGTTGAATCTTGAACAAAACAGTTGAATATTTAACTACAAATAGTCCGTGTTTAACAAAAAATTGAATAGTTCGAATTTCAATTAACAAAATTAATTTTCAATACAAAAAAAAATAAAAATCAACAAAATAAAAGGAAATTTCAACCAAACTATAAAATGTTTTACCAAAGGGTTAATTTTCTACCGAAGACGAATCTTCTACAAAATACATTTTTTTCAACTAAAAAAGATCAATTTTCAACCAAAAATGGAATAGTTCAATTTTCAGTAATTTAAAATGATCCAAACTGTAACTGTAATTGATTAAATCAGTCACTTTGAATGACGTAATCAGTATAGTCCATTAATTAAATCTATTATTTTTAATTATATAACTAGTAAATATTACAAATTATATTTGTCATTTTGATTGATCTAATCCGTAACTTACAATGCGTTAACCAGTCAATTATGGTTAATTTTAATCATTCAATAAAATGTAGGAATTTCATGAAGAATTTTATTCACAAATAATTTTATAATTTTATTACAGCAGTCAAATCAGTCACTGCCATTGACTGAAAATCAGTCATTTAAAGTGGCTGTTTGATTTAGTCAACAATATTTACTGATTCATCTGTTAAAACGACTGTTTTGTCTGTAGAAATAACTGATTTTTCAGTCAATGCATGCTTGAGTAATTTATTCAGTTAAATTTCGACTGATTAAAATTCCGAGTGCAGAAAAGTACTGAATTGTATTACTGAAATGAATTGTAAGATTATTTCAGTCTATGTAATCTCTTATTTTGAGTTTGATGTCTAAACTAATTAGTTTAGAAGTCAAAGGAAAAGTAATTTAAATTTTGTTTGCAGAGTTGCGTTACAAAGGCAAAGGATTAGAATCAGCAAATAAGAAATGGTTGGAATTCTTGCGGAACCCAGAGGTGAAGGTTATGATCGTCAACTTTACAACTGTAATTATATTTCATAATATCTTTAAAGTGTTCTTTTCAGTGCTTACAGAGGTTTTTCAAATTTTATTGAAACTCTTGCAAACTTAAAAGCATTGAAATTTTAAGGCGCACAAGTTAGAAAGGATTCAAATTTGTAAATAATTGTTTGGAAACAAAATCAATTTTCTTGAAGTCTTGGAAATTTTCAATTTTTTAATCATTATACGTAAGTTTACACACTTAAATTCAAATATATTCAAATATGTTTCACTTACATTCTTTCTTTATTTTTTCATTTCTCGAATTTTTCACTATTAAATTTTTAATGAGAGAATTTCAAATCTTTCCATATTTTTAACAATTAATTTGGAAACTATTTTATTTTACTCATTTCTGATTGGTTTTTGTATTTTTTATATTTTAACACCGTGATATTTCATACTATTAACTATTGAATGCTACAATCAGAAAAATTGTTTGTTATCTTGAAAAATGAATTTTAAGAGAAAATTGAAAAAAATTGCAACAAGGTCACGAAATTTAAAAACAAAAATCGATTAAGTTTAAGAGATATTTAGAAGTTTTAAAAGATTTAAAAATAATTTAAAGCTTGAAAAAATTTCACAAAATTTACAACAAAATATAGATTTTTTAAGATTTTGAACAAAAAGTTTAGAAGATTTTAAGAATTTTGAAAACTTTGAAGAGAATGGAAAAATTGTCATAAGATTTTTGGGAAAATTTTTTATGATTTTTTATTGTTGAACATTTATGTTTTTGGATTGAAAATTCACCTTTTGGTAGAAAATTCGTCTTTATTTGTTGTTGAAAATTCATCTTTTATGGTTGAAAATTATAGTACAGTGAAGTCTCGCCTATTTCAAGTCGCACCTATTTCAAGTCCCCCATACACGGCTATTTGAAATTGCGCAGTTCCGTCACCTTCCACCGCGGTCCCTATAGGCCGTAGGGGCTGTACGATCACGCCCACGTCAGTGGCTGACCAATTAAATAGAGGCTCGAAGAGCGGAAACCCGTCATTGGTTTGAATTGAGTATTTTAGCATGACGTCATGGGAATGCAGACAACTTTTTGGAGAGAATATTCTAAACGTAAAAGTAAGTCATAAAGGTACGAATCAGAGTATATTCTAACGTGAAGTTCTAGACAATAATGCAGTTCTAAAAAAAAGTGCAGTTCTTAATATGAAAATGTGCAGTTCTAAATTTTTACCAC
>JAABKJ010006165.1:0-22249 GCA_011634705.1 Andricus grossulariae | reverse complement strand
GAGAGGGTTCATTTCGCCATCACGGGATGATGGTCACGTAGCTGCGAGCGTTATGACACGCATTTCGCTATCACATATGCCTTCACGAAATGCGTGCAAAATGCAACGCACGTGTGAAGGCCTCATACAGAAAACAATATTAATAATAGGTATATATTATTGACTTTTTTAGGGTTTCGTAGCCTTGGATTTTTTTTCAAATCCCATCCTTGGACGTTTTTCTAAGGGCGGGAAGTAAGGGGTGACGAATGTAGGGAAGTGAAAAATATGAGACGAGGAGGTGCCTGAAAGATTTAGTTAACATGTTTTTAAATACAATAATTTCAAAATATAATTTTTTGTCAATTACAAAAAAAAAGTTGAAAATTTGTTTGAAATTGTTTTCTCAAAATTCTTTTTTGTAAAAAATTGTTTTTTAAATGATAATTTGTTTCAATTTATAAAATAATTTTTTTCAATATTTTAATAATACTTAATTAACCTATTAATAGGCTACAAGACCCATTTTGAACACTTTCATGGGCACATGAAAGCTCAAAAGTATTAATTACATGGAATCTGAACTTTTATTATTATATAATAATGACAAATTATTATATCAGAATATTATATTATGTAATAAATACATAATTTTAAAGAAGATCTATATATTTTTAGAATTATTATCTTTTGTGATAAGGATTACTAAGTGCGTTTACAAATTTGAATGTAGCGCGCGCTTAGCAAAACTAATAGGTAGTCAAATGGTGGAAGATGGGAGGCTGTTTGACCAACGAAGTTGAACGTTTCCCCCACCCGCACACAACACGAGCTGACATGTTGACATATTTCGACCCGGCAAGTGTTTTACGCTCGCTTATTATATTGTTGTACACAATTCGTCTAGATTTTAGCGTGGTTTGGTATTAGTGGAACTTGCACATGGTAAGTACCTAAATTTTGAACTGATTAATTCTATCGAATTAATATCCTCGCTTCTTTGCATGCTTTTGCTGATTCCATATTCCTGTAACATCAGTTTCTAACCTCTAGCTTCAGGCATTGCCCTTGACTGTTTAATTTTAAAACTTTCACTTTGAATGTTTTAAAATGCGAAATTTTTTACCCATGAAATTTTTCACGAAACATATGGAACTTCTAAAAATTTTACTTCCAGTTATGTTGGAACTTCAGCGAATATTATTATTTATAATATATATTAATATTAGTATATTATATTATTATCATTTAATTTTAACAGAAAGGGGCTTAGGCTTGAAACTTCAACAGTTGGTTGAATTTTTTTCTCTCTTGAGTGAAAAATCTTTGTTCGTTCAAAATTCAACTCGTATTGAAAATTCATGTATCTTGTTAAAAATTCGTCTTTTTGGTATGAACGTACTCTTCTTATTTAAAAAAATAATCTTTCTTGTTGCAAATTGAAATATTTTGGTGAAAAATTCAACTATTTGGTTGAAAATAATGGAATTTTCAACTAAAGAAGATAAGCTTTCAACCAGAGAAGTACGCGAATTTTCATCTAAAAAAGATCAGTTTTCAGTTTAAAAACTTAATAGTTAAATTTTCTGTTAAATAATTAATTTTCAACAAAAGAGAAAGAATTTTCAACAAAATATTTTATAATTTTTTCAACTACTTGTTTGAAAATTAAACTTTGTTATTAAATAGTGTGTCGTATACTACCTTTCTTCATCCCCAGCCGAAAGTAAGTTTAATAATTAATTTTTTATTAATAAAATGCGTTGTTGGCTGCTAGCTCGGATGCTTTTTCTTTTGTGGCCTGCATCAGCACGCGCTGAGGCCACCTCGCGTAGCGCCACTGCTCTCGGTCAGCTGAGCGGATGCATTTCACTCGGTCGCCCGCCCGACTTTTGCAAAGCCGAGGCGGAGCCGGGGTTTTGCTCGTCGGGGCGGGTATCAAAAAGACATATTTTTTCTATTTTCCTAATACGAGCAGTTTTGAGGTTGAACACACCCACGCTCTCTTTTTTCCATTCACCTATCAAGATAAATTTTTTCGGAGGCTAAGTACACAATAACACAATACTGAGTGAGCGTTTCTACGTCAGGTTGCTACGTCAGCGAGCCACAAAAATCTCGCAGCCAATCAGAGATCGCGTTACCTCTAGCAGGCCGCAAAGGCCACTGTTCCCGGACAGAAATGCAGCCGGGAAGACGTTTTCGGCTAGGGGACGAAGAAAAATTCATTTTTCTGATGAAGATTCATCATTTAAAAAAAAAATTCATCTCTACGGTAGAATATTGAACTATTTTGTTGATGATTCATTTTTTCGATTGAAAATGCATCTTCACGGTTAAAAATTAATGTCTTCGGTAAAAAATTCAATTATTTGGTTCAAAATTATTCTACTTTGTACAAAATTCAACAATTTTGTTAAAGTAATTTATTTAAATGAAAATTCGACTGCTTTTTTTTTAATGTTTGTTTAAGTATTTCGTTGACAATTAAATTTTTTTCTGTTTCAAATTCATCTCTTGAAATTGTAACTCCTCTTTCAAAATTTTTGTTTTGTTTCAAACTACATATTTACCTATTTTTAAATAATTTTTTATGATTCATAATTTTAGTTGAAAAGTATATTTTTTGGTTGTAAATTTAACAGTTTTGTTGAAAATTCGTCTTTTTTAGTTACATTTAACTGTTTTGGATTTAAAAATAAAATCAGTTTTGGTGGAAATACCAATATTACATTTTTGGTCGACATATGATCTCTTTCAATAAGAGTTAACTACTTTTTTTAACTATCGTTTTCTTTTATTGAGAATTGTTTAAACTGAGTATTTAATTATTTCAGCAGAAGATTCGTAATTTTAGTTGGAAAATATCCTGTTTGGTTGAAAAGCTCACTATTTCATTAAAAAATCCTCTCTTTTGGGTAAAAAATCATATGGTCCTTACTTTTGGGTGGTATTTGTTGGTTAATAGTAAAAAGGATAATCTTCAGGGATTACGGACTTCTAATGGATTTCTATCTACTAAGATAGAGCGAGAAAGAGTTATCTCATTAGATAACAAGAGACAGGAGTGGTAGGGGGACCATAGGAGGGAATGAGAGGGAATGTTGCCATGTTTGTATAGGAGGTATGTATGATGGATAGTGGTCGAGGAAGATTGAAGGAAGGTGTGATGTGTCTATCTCATAAGATAGAAAGAGATAGCGGATGGATGAGTGATCTGGGGAGTACCAGAGGAAGGGGCGAGAGGATAAATGTTGAGGGAGGTGGAACGGGTGATTGATGTATCTATCTCATAAGATAGGAAGAGATAGCAAGTTGGCAGAGTGATCTGGAGAGTACAAGAGGAGGGAGTGAGAGGATAACTGTCGATGGAGGTGGAAAGGGAGAGTGATGTGTCTATCTCATAAGATAGAAAGAGATAGCAAGCTGAGCGGGCGTTTTGATGTCGATTTATTTTTGTCCTGAAAAGCACTTGGTTAGTGGAGGTCTGGCTTGTTAGTTGGTGGGAGAGAGGTGAAGTTAGTAAGCGATTTCGCTGAAATGGCTGGTATGCCAGCTGTCTCAGCGGAAACGGGCAGGCTGGTATGCCAGCTAGCCCGTTAGCGGAGGGAAGAGGAGGGAGAATTTAAGTAACAAGAAAAATTTTAGTTCGGTTGAATTTCATTTGTGATCTTCATCTTACCATGCTTATACAGAGATTCAGAGAGATTCAGAATAAACGTCGTTTGCGAGAGTGTTTTAGATCTAACAATAAAAGAGTATCGCTGTATGCGAGCCGCATATAACAAAGTCTACTTTCTAGAAAATTCAAAACAATTTTGTTAAAAAGTCATATCTTTTGGTTGCATAGTCATTTTAGTTAAAAATTCACCTCTTTGGTCGAAAATTTAACTATTTCGTTGAAAGTTAATTGTTTTGCTTGAAGATTCATAATTTCAGTTGTTAATTATACTTTTTTTGTTTGTTAAAAGTAATTTTTTTAACTGAAAATTTCATTATTTTGTTTCAAATTCAACAGGAAAATAAGTACGGGCCTACACTGATTTTCCTATAATATTTTGTCGCCAGCACAGTGAAATATCATTAAATCTAAAGAAGGCTGCATTTTTTAAACCGTAAATGAGAAATTTTTCTTGTTTAAAGAATGTGCATTTGCAAATTAAAAACTTACAAAATGGAAGAACTTAAATTATTACTTTAAAAATGAAAATTTCGAGACTCTTACATTGTGGACCCTTAATAATTCCGATTGAACAGAAATGATTGTACTCTTTTACGACATTTTTGAATTGTATGAATGTTTTTTAGGTTACTCTCTAATATTTCATACTAAACTTGAAAACTATGAAGGTTCATATAAACTTCGACTGTTCATTTACAATAATGAAAGACAAAAATTGAGAGCCTCGTGACTTTTATATAAATATACAGCGTGTGTTTTATTTGGTATATTCATATACCAAACTCTTTTTTTGTTATGTAAACTGAACTTAAATTTGATTCGACGTTTTTATTAATAATTTCCTCAATAATAGATTCTCTATATATTGTTTCATATTCAATTTGGAATTCCTGATAGTACAAACATGTCCAAAAAGTATGAGGACTTCTAAGATCTCAGCTTGAGACAAATTACTCGTAGGAGAGGCCTCTCTGTAGTGAATCAAAATGCAGAGAACTTTGAGAATGCTGATAATTCGAACGCTAGTTATTATGAACACTCCGAGAATGAAGAAGCTTATAACCATAGTCGAGATAAGGAGACTAATAATGATCGAATTCCAAGTTTTGCTTCGTCTGATGTCCGAAAGAATTCAACAATTTCTGAGCAAGAGTTAGAAGATGGTAGTGATGATGCGGTAACTGTGAGTTGCAACGAGGGAGACACAGATGCTGAAGTGGTGGGCGATGATGTTTATGTGGATAATATTCAAAAAGAAAATAATGAGAGTAGTGAAGACGAGAACCAGGATGTTCCTGAAAATCCAGTAGACTTAAAGAAAAGGGCTTTAAGAAATACATTTTTGGCCGCTAATACAAATCATGCCCAAGGGAATTTAATATTAAAAACTCTACGCACGTTTCCCTTCAGCCTGACATTCCTGCCCAAGGACATTAGAACTCTATTAAAAACTCCCACTGTTGTGACAAGTCAACATGTTGTACAAATGGCTGGAGGGGAATATCTTTACATTGGATTCAAACGCACAATTATCAAAAAGTTAGAAACTCTTTCTGACAATAAGTTTCCCGAAACGGTAATAATTGATTTGAGTACGGACGCTGGCAAAGCAGGCAAGGGCGGCGATCATTTTTCGCCACATCAGTTCCGAATTTGCAATATAGGCGATAAGAGACCAATGATGATTGGAATATTTCAAGGAAAGCATAAACCAACAAGCGCATTTAACTTTTACGATTCGTTGTCCAGGAGATTTGTTATATAAATGAAGAGGATGGAGTAGAAATAAGAGGTCGACAAATACCTTTGCATATTCGCTGTTTTATTGCAGATGCACTTGCCCGTGCGTTTGTATTAAACCATATGGACCACAATTCTACTCACCCGTGTTTCAAATGTAAGGTTCTACCAGGATTTCAGTCAACAATGGTTTTTCCGGGCACCCGACATGAAGAGAGAACCAATATAGAGTATGCGAATCTCTCTGATGAAGACGACCATAAACGGAGAAGTCCTTTATCTCCAATTATAGGTTTGGTGTCACGCGTTCCATTCGAGTGTATGCACTCAGTTTGGTTGGGAAATGTGAAGAAAGTTTTAGAGGCAAAAGTGGACGGAAAGTTTGGTCATCAAAGATTCAATGGCAGGAAATTGGATATTCTCGATTCCAGATTAACATTACTTTCATCCTACAAACCTTCAGAATTTAATCGACTACCGAGGGAAATAACTGAATTTCAGTTACAAAGCAACAGAATTTCGACAACTTTTGCTATATACTAGTACAAGGGTTTTCAAGAACGTTCTTCCAGAAGAATATTACGATCACCTGATGATACTTAATAGTGGCATGCGTCTTCTCATATCTGAAGACACACCGCGGGAAATGTATCCATTTTGCCAACAGTATTTGGAAAATTACGTTCGGTCTTGCGAAGTACTATACGGGCAAACGTTCCTGACTTACAATTTTCATGCCCTTTTGCATTTAGTAGCCGATGTCGAGTTGTTGGGTGGTTTGGAAACATTCAGTGCGTTTGTTTTAGAGCATAACATGCCAGAATTTCGAAAGAGTATACGGAAATCTGGCCTTAAACTTCAATAATATTTCAAAAGACTACACGAAAGAAACGATCAAGCTCTAGTGCCAATTCTTGATGATATTCTAACTTGTCCATCACAAAGGCATGCTCAGGGACCTCTTGTCGAAAATATTTTCCCAGAAAATTGCCATCAGTTCCACAAATTAGAAGTTGGCAAAGTAATATTTTCTACCGCACTACGCGATAGCTGCTGTTTTCTTGAGAATTCTGAAATTTGTCTGGTCAAAAATATAGTTAAAGTTGAACAAACTATATTCTTAATTGTTCAGAAATTTCGAAGGATGACTGCAATTTATGATGTTGGACTAGCATCCGATTCAGTAGACATTTATAACTGCTGTAACTTGTCAGCTACTGTCGAGGCGGTTAATTTGGATCAGGTGAAAAACAAGGGCTACAGATTGCCTCTTTAATAGAGATGAATGAAGTTTCAATAGTTAGCAATGAAAATAATTAAAAGTGTAAGTGAAATAATCATAATTTTGTATAAGAATTTTCTTTATTGGAAAATAGAATTATATAAAAAGTTATATTTTGGCTGTGAGATATTAATTTACTGGTTGAAAATGTTATCTATATGAATAATGTATTTATGATTTTTTTCGTCGCATGATTTCGCATAATCTAGCTTTATGAAGAAGAATTGCGCATGAAAATCCATTTTTCATCGTATAGTTTAAAAACGTTTCCCAATGCCTTTTATATAATTTTCCAAATGTTTAACTTGATAACTAGCGTGAATGAAAGTTTTTGCGAAAGAAATGCTAGTAAAGTAGGAACTATATGACGCAAGTAGGTAGCATATGGGTCTAATAGGGCTATTATTATATTTTTCCTTCTATATTCGTATGCCCTATATCAATTTCAATACAATATATTTTTTTAATTATTTTCCCTCTCTATCTGGCAAATAAATACGCCCGAAATTCATTTGTACTACTTCAGAAGACGATGAAATTCCTGCAAAGAAAACGAAGGCTTTTAAGTCTATGCAGGAAGAGAAGGAGTACTCGCGGCAAGAATTGAAATTATTGCGGCAGCCTAAACTTCCGATTGAAAAAAAGAGTGCGGATCTCAGCAGCTCTTCGCAGATGTTTAAGCCCTCCTCGATAAACAAAGCTTCGAAAGACGCGTCCACAAAAACCAACGCAGAGAAAAAACAATCTTCAATGAGTAAAATGTTTCGAAATAATTCCTCCACTCCCTAAGACCCCCTCTCACCTCTTCCACCTGTAACAAACCGTAATAAAATATATCTACCCCCGCCCCCTTTTACTGTAACATAATTTTTCGTTTCCGGAAATGTTTTGTTACTTATTACTAGTAGATTTAGACAGGTTGGCCGGAAACTTCATTTTCAAAATTTCCTGATTTTTCCTTGAATCTAATTTTTCATTTCCCTCGATTATTAATATTCAAATACCAGCCTTTTATTCTTCTAATACTTTTAACATAGAGTCTTTTATGAAATAAATAAAACATTATTTCAGATACAAATTTTCGAAATATAACTAAAACTACACTACCGTCGGAAATTGTGCGCACGACTCTTGTGTGCGCTATTAAAAATCACTGCTGACTTCGAACCACGATATTTCGGTGAAAAAAAGATATAGGGATTTTTTTTTAAACAGTTGGGAAGTTCATGAAATTCCACGTATAGTGGTACCCCACAAATATCTTTTTGACCTTCTGAAAATAATACAGCACGTGAGATGTTTAAAAACAAAATTCAAGATTTTCTAAAATTTTCTACCTCAACTTAAACTTTTAGTACGACCTGGGAAAATTTGTTTAAAAACCTCAAAATTGTAAGACATCGAGCCTGAAATCTTATATTCAATTTAAGCCAAGAAAACTTAAAGAATCTTCATGGGGACCCGAGATATGATTAAAAACGTTCAATCGTATCTGAGCTCAATTGTGAGTAATTGTGTCAATTGTGAGTAATTGAGCTCAGATACGATTGAACGTTTTTAATCATATCTCGGGTACCCATGAAGATTTTTTAAGTTTTCTTAGCTTGAATTGAAGATAAGATTTTAGGCTTGATTTGGTATAATTTTAAGGTTTTTGAAAAAATTTCCCTCAGTCGTGAAAAAGTTGAAATTGAAGTAGAAAATTTGAGAAAATCTTGAATTTTGTTTTTAAACTTCTCACGTGCTGTATTATTTTCAGAAGGTCAAAAAATATTTTTTGGGTACCACTACACGTGGAATTTCATAAGCTTTTCAACTGTTTTTAAAAAAATGCCCTATCTCTTCTTTTCACCGAAATATCGTGGTTCGAAGTCAGCAGTGATTTTTAATAGCGCTCACAAGAGTCGTACGCGTGTTTTCTTATATAATCGATATTTTCGTCAATTTTTTATGAAACGATCTAAAAATTTCCAACACTATTCCTTTAATAGTAAGTACCAAATTTCTCAGAGGAAGTTATTTCAACTCTGAAGTTCCCTCGATACTTTTCTTCGCCGAAACTAAAAAAACGTGCTTAACGACCGGTCTGAATTTGCAATTAATTAATATTAAACAATACGCAGCTTCAATTTTTTTTTTTGATTTTGTAGGCATCGCTAAGGTATACTGTGTGTATATACCAAATTTCAAATATTTTCAATAAAATTTAGCTGAGTTCTCACGATTTTTGTTTTAAAACATAATTGAATTTGGCGATAGGAAGAAAAGGAAAACGCGGCAGCGGTTCCTCTATATGCGTGAGTATATGGTAGTAAGTAGAGGGGGAAGATTTCGTAAGTCTTCCCTCTCTCCTAAAAGTCGCGTCTATCGGGTCGACTTCGATCGCTCGCCCTGAAAAATCTCACTTTTTAGAGTAAGCCCACTTTCTTCGGCGCACGTCACATCTAATAAAAATGGTCTGACCCCCCGAACAGAAAAAAAGATTTTTTCCGTGAGGCTGTGTTATTAATTTTATTAGTTGTGAAAAAAATGTCTCTAGCTCCGCTGGGATCCGAACTCAGGTCTTTCAGATATCCGGTCTGATGCTCTTACCGACTAAGCTACAGAGAGACGAGAATATTTTCTTTACCGCCCTTACTAGTTGAATTTCGACATAATTCCTTATATTTTCGAAATTAATTTGTTCAAACATTCGAATATTTTATATTCTTGATGTTATGGTTTTGATCAGATAAATTGTGATAAATAATTTGATTTTAATGTTTTTTGGTCCACATCGTCTAAAATCAATTTTTTTAAATATTGATCTAAAGACCTGGGTTCGGATCCTAGCGGATCTAGTTACATTTTTTCACAACTTAATAAAATTAATAATCAATATTGAAAAAAAAAACACTTGATTTTAGACCATGTAGGCAAAAAACATTAACATCAGATTATTTAATACAATTGATCTGGTCAAATCCATGACATCAAAAATATGCTTGGTTTAAAGTTGAACTACTTGCTTAAAAAAAAAAAATTTTCATCAATTTTTTAATCACTTTGGTTGAAAATTTTATTTTTGGAATGGAAAATGTTACTATTCTATTTTTGTTTGATAATCAATATTTTAACTTTAAAATTGATTTTTTCTAATTGAAAATTCCTCTTTCTTGGTATAAAATTAATCTTGGGGGTTGAAAATTCATCATTTTCGGTTAAAAATGTACAAATTTCGTTGTAAATATTCTGCTTTGGATGAGGATTCAACTATCTTTTTGATCATTTGTCTTTTTTTTGTGAAATTGAACTGTTTATTGTTTGAAATTGAATCTTTTTTGACTAAAATATCCACAATTACATATTTCGTTGAAAATTTATATTTTTGGTTAAAAAATCAAATACGTCGTATAAAGTTCAAATACTTTTATATCATTCTTTTTTTCGGTTGAAGATTTATCATTTTAGTTCATCTTTGAGATAGATCTATTAAAAAAATGTTTATTAATAATGTAATTTATGGTTATTGTTCATATTTAATGGTGCTCAAAATTGAAGCATTTATTTTAATTTGATAATTAAGCATTTAAAATAAGGAACATGTGATAACGGCACACAGCGTGCTATTTTCATAGTTAATGAATAATTTCGTCATGAATCTGATTTATCTCTACTATTTATATTAATTTAATACTCATAGAATACTTTAATTAGTCGCTAATGTAATCATATAAGCCTTCGCAGCATTACGATTAAATTATAAAAAATCTCAACATTGGGCAAGTCGATAAAAAAATTTAGCATTTGAAATTTTTTGTGTATGGAAGAAATTTTTTTTTTTGGTAAAGTCTATGGAAGTGAATAACCTTAAATGGAGAAAAGTAAGAAATTTTTTTAATAAACTAAAAAAACATGTACATATTTTTAAGTTCCAAACAACATTTTTTTTCTATTTATGGATCTTGTGTGAACGGATTTTGATGGATCTTGTGTAAAAATGGCTCACGTTCAAATTTCAAAAAACATAATGTAAAAATTATTTGAATGTTTCAAGGAAAATAATTTTTTATTGCTATTCATGTTTCGAACTGATAATTTAATTATTATCTGATTCATCTCTCGCACAATATTACATTACATGTAGAATGAATCTTATTTTTTTCCTTAATTAATGAACATAAATGGATTATTTGCTTTGAGGTTGTCTAGATAAATATTTGCCATAATTTGTATGTCAACAGTTTGTTCATATTCACAATAAATCTGTTCTAATTATATATTTTTGAAATATGTATGATGATGTGAAATGAGTATCTGAATTAAAATTTTTAAATTATATGTACATATGTTTTTTTTCTGGAATTATTTCCAAAGGTTATTAATAAATCAAATTATCAGAAACGAAAGTTTAAATTTTGAAAAAATTCAAATTACAAATTATTTGAATTTTTCAATGAAATTTTCAGAAACGAAAGTTTAAATTTTGAGAAAATTTAAAGTAAAAATTATTTCAATTTTTCAATGAAAGTAATCGATTATTACTTTTTATGCTGTGAACTGATTAATTAATTATTACCTGAATTATTTTGTTCACAATATTACATTACATAAAGGTTGAATGTTAATGTTTTTCAATTAAGTAACATGAACTGATTATATACTTTAAATTTATGTAGTTAAATATTGACTATAATTTGTATAATAAAAGTATATTTATATTTGAAATGCCTTTATTTCCATTATATAATTTTGTTAAAACGTTTTTTAAAACGTTTTAAGACGTTTTTTATCATTGTTGTGAAATGAGTATCTGTATTCAATTTTTAAAATTATATGATATGTTAAAATTTTTTCTGAAATTAGTTTCAAAGGTTATTAATTCAATCAAATTTTCAGATATAAAAGTTAAAATTTAAGGAAAATATCAAGTAAACATTATTGTAATGTTTCAAGGAAAATAATTGTTTCCTTTATTTAATTAGGTAACATAAATTGATTATTTACTTCAAGGTATTGTAATTGAATATTAGCTATAATTTGAATAATAAATGTTTATTTATTTTCAAAATAACTCTAATATAATTATATCATTTTTTTTAATGTTTGCGATGTTGTGAAATGAGTACAGTATCGGCCAGAATTATTATGACTTTTTTGCGTTTTCTTTTAAATGCAAATTGTTTCTAATACAAAAGATACCACTTCGACTGATAATTAGATGTACAATAAATTGTTTAAACAATAAATTATTGTTTTTAGCACTTTTTTCCTAAAATAGATATAGAAAGTCGTGGTTTTTTCAAAAAATTAGCGCTTTTGTCCACTTTTCAATTAGAGCGGGGTAATAGTTTATTAATATTAACACAAATAATTGTTTGAACAATTTATTATCATTGTTAGTAATATGATCTTTGAATAATGCTAGAAATTGTGTTTTTTTCTGAAATATTCAATTCTTTGTTCTATTTTCGCTGGATGTAAGATAATATTTAGTTTAATTTAGCAAGAATAATTGTTTAAGCAAATTATTATTGCTTATAGTTATCTTCTTCTATATTATTGCCAGATATTTGCAGTTTTTTCTGAAATTTTAGATTTTTTGTCCACTTTTCAATGAGAGTAAAGTGATAATTAATTGAAGTTAACGAAAATAATTGTTTGAACAATTTTCTATTATTGTTAATAATATTCTCTTTGCTTAGTTATAGAAAGATGCGTTTTTTCTGAAAGTTTCATCTAATTGTTTAGTTTTCACTTGGAGTGAGTTAACAATTAATTCAATGTTGCAAAATTATTATTTAAACGATTTATGATTGTTAATCACTATTTTCATCTGTATTAGTACGAGATAATTGCGGTTTTTTCTGAAATTTTCAACTTTGTCTTGCCTTTTTAGTTATGAACAAATAATAAATGAACATTAGAGAGATACTTATTTTAAACAATCTCTTTCTTTTTCGTGAATATATTTTTCTGGACGGGGGGGCTGATATCAAAATATGTTCAATGCCAAATTAAGCAAGCTTTTTTGTTTGAATTATTTTTCTTAAACATTGGGGAAAGAGAACAAATAATTCACCTAAAAAATAAAATATTATTTAAAAAATGATACTTGTTGAGGTTCACTTATTATTTCTTCACAATTGAAACGTCAAAGTAAAACTAAAGATTTCAGAAGAAAGTCCACTTTCTGGCATTACTCTGAGAGAAGATAATTATCAATAATAATAAATTGTTTAAAAAACTATCTTTGTTAACTTGCATTATTTCTTACTTTACTGAGTAAACAGTGGGTAAAAAGTTTGAAATTCCTGAAGAAATCGCAACTTTCTAGCATTAATAAAGAAGAAGATAGTTATAAACAATAAAAATTTGTTCAAATAATTATTTTTTCTGAATCAAATTAATTATTAACTCACTCCAAGTGAAAACTAGACAAATAGTTGAAAATTTCAGAAAAAAACGCAACTTTCTAGGATTATTCAAATTGAGTATTATTCACAATAATAATAAATTGCTTGAACAATTAATTTTGTTGATCTTAATTGATTATTCAACTCACATCATAGCATTTACAAAATTGGAAAAAAGAAATGAAAATTAAAATTTGAAGCCAAACAACGCACGATATGAAAAAGAGTCAAGAGAAGAAAAACGTTGCTTTTTAAACACCCTACAATATTGTTGTAACAACTGTTTTAATTTTTTTGTTAAATCGAAAATTCAAATTTTGATTGCACAGAAAAATAATGAAAAATCAGAAATTCCATTTTGCGGTCAAACTATACAAAATACGAAAAAAGATGAATCCACAAAAGTGATTTATTTCAAAATTATCTGCAAGTCTGTTTTTAATCAGTTTTTGATAAGAAGCGTAGTTTTTCTTTTAATCGAACCAAATAGCATTATTAATAAAAAAATTATTTTTTTGGAAAAACCACACAAGAGGTAAATACATTATCGAGAATATTTTCGTTAAAGCCCAAGGAGTTTTAACAAAAGAGAATTCACAATCAACCAGCGCGAGAGACGTTATGAGAATATTTTCGTTAAAGCCCAAAGAGTTTTAACAAAAGAGAATTCACAATCACCAAGCGCAAAATACAATAGTGTAATAAAATGTAAATTATTCTAATATTTAAAGAAACTTTAAAGAGCCGCAATCCAGAAATTTGATTGGGAAAAATTTTGGGAAAAATGGTAGCTTCTATAGACGCTTGAAGCATGTATGTAAGCACGTCGTAGAGAAAATCCAAGTCTCGAATTGGGCTATAAAAATGATGAAGAGCATCTGAAACTGCCAAGCAATAGAAGGCACAAATAGTGCAACGCAACGTTCCATAAATAGAAGCATTACCAAGTTTCCCGATCGTTTCGGACGCACTAGATTTCCCCTTCAACCCCGTCAGCTTTTATATAAATGCTCGAAATATCCGTCAATTGAGTCGTTACGAGGGAGTTTCAAAAATGTATCAAACGTTCAATGGTTTTTGCCGTGATATGCTTTTTCGAAAACACCCCTTTCCACGCCACTCCACTAGAATCAAATTTCGATTACGAGACAATTTTGTTTTATATATCAAGGGTACAAGCTACAAGCATTTTTACCCTGTATTTTCCAACACAGAATTCTGCAATTTCTGCGGAGAACTTTATTTATTTACTGGTCTTTTCGATTTCCCTTTTTACGAGAAAAATGAATAGATACAGCTGCACGGTTTGCGCGATTGCGAATAAACAAGTTAGCTCAATATATTATTATATTTTTTTTAATAAATTAATTTATTACCCGAAAATTACTGAATTTAGAATTTAAGTCTCTCATTTCAAATTCAAGGGATTAACAGTTAAATATTTTAAAATAAGTAGTATTTGAATTTAACCATTTTTTTATTTCAACTACTCGAAATAAAATAATTTACAATTTTTTCGAAAATTATCAGTATTCAGCTTGATTCTCTATTGAATTCTCCTGGATTCTTTGGATTCTCTTACATTCTATTGAGTTTTTTTAATTATATTAAATTCTTTGAATTGTATTGGATTCTATGAATTATATTTAATTATATTAAATTCTTTGACCTCTATTGAATTCTTTGATTTCCTTCGAATTCTTTGATTTTTTTTAATTCTTTGATTTCTTTCGAATTCTATTTAATTCTGTGAATTGTATTGAATTTTCTGATTTCTATTGAATTATTTGAAGTCTTTTTAATTATTTTAAGTCTATTGAATTCTTTGAATTCTATGGAATTATTTGAATTCTACTGACTTCTTTGAATTCTATTGAATTCTTTGGATTCTTTGAATTCTATTGAATTCTTTGGATTCTTTAAATTCTATTGAATTCTTTGAATTCTATTGAATTCTTTTAATTCTATTGAATTCTTTGAATTCTATTTAATTCTGTGACTTGTATTGAATTCTTTGATTCATATTGAATTCTTTGTATTCTATTGAATTCTATTAAATTCTTTGAATTCTTTGAATTATTTGAATTCTATTGAATTCTTTGAATTCTATTGAATGCCCTGAATTCTATTGAATGCTTTGCATTCTATTGAATTCTTTGAATTCTATTGAATTCTTTGAATTCTAATAAATTCATTGAATTCTATTTAATTCTGTGACTTGTATTGAATTCTTTGATTCCTATTGAATTCTGTTAAATTCTTTGAATTCTTTGAATTATTTGAATTCTATTAAATTCTTTGAATTTCATTGAATTCTTTGAATTCTATTCAATAATGTGACTTGTATTGAACTCTTTGATTTCTATTGAATTATCTGCAGTCTATTGAATTACTTTAAGTCTATTAAATTCTTTGAATTCTATTTTATTCTTTCAATTCTTTTAGTCCTATTGAATTCTTTGAATTTCATTGAATTCGATGGAATTCTTTGAATTCTATTGAATTCTTTGTATTCTATTGAATTATATTAAATTCTTTGAATTCTATTGAATGCTTTGCATTCTATTGAATGCTTTGAATTCTATTGAATTCTTTGAATTTCATTGAATTGTATTGAATTCTGTGAATTCTATTGAATTCTTTGAATTCTATTGCATTCTTTGAATTCTATTGACGTCTTTGAATTCTTTGAATTCTGTTGGATTCTTCAAATACTTTGAATTCTGCTGAATTCTTTTATTTCCTTTGAATTCTTTGATTCCTTTTGAATTCTTTGAATTCTATATAATTCTATGACTTTTATTGAATTCTTTGATTTCTATTGAATTCTTTGAATTCTATTGAATTCTTTAAATAATTTGAATTCTATTGAATTCTTTGAATTTTATTGAATTCTTTAAATTCTATTGAATTCTTTGAATTCAATTGAATTCTATTGAATTCCATTGAATTCTATTGAATTCCATTGAATTCTATTGAATTCTTTGAATTCCATTGAATTCTTTGAACTCTTTGAATTCTTTGAATTGTTTGAATTCTATTTGATTCTTTGAATTTTATTGAATTCTGTGAATTCTACTGAATTCCTTAAATTCTATTGGCCTCTTTATATTCTTTGAATTCCATTGAATTCTTTGAATACTTTGAATTCTCTAAATACTTCGAATTCTATCGAATTCTTTGATTTCTATTGAATTATCTGCAGTCTATTGAATTCTTTGTATTCTATTTAATTCTTTGAGTTCTAGTGAATTCTTTGAATTTTGTTGAATTCTTTTAATTCTATTGAATTCTTTGAATTTTATTGAATTCTATTGAATACTTTGAATTTTTTTGAATTCTATTGAATTCCTTGAATTATATTGAAATCTTTGAATTCTTTTGAATTCTTCAATTTTATTAAATTCTATTGAATTCTTTGGATTCTATTGAATTCTTTGAATTCTATTGAATTCTTTGAATTCTATTGAATTCTTCGGATTCTATTGAATACTTTTAATTTTATTTTATTCTGTGAATTCTACTGAATTCTTTGAATTCTATTGAATTCTTTGAATTCTATTGAATTCTTTGAATTCTATTGAATTCTTCGAATTCTATTGAATTCTTTTAATTTTATTGAATTCTGTGAATTCTATTGAATTCTTTGAATTCTATCGACGTCTTTTATTTCCTTTGAATTCTTTGAATTCTATTTAATTCTGTGAATTGTGTTAAATTCTTTGATTCCTATTGAATTATTTCAAGCCTATTGCTTCTTTCGATTCTATTAACGTCTTTGAATTCTATTTAATTCTTTGAATTCCATTCATTCTTTTAACTCCATTGAATACTTTAACTTCTATTTAATTCATTTAATCCTATTCAATTTTATTGAATTATCTTGAACTCTATTAAATTCTCTTGAATGCTATTGAATTCTATCGACTTCTCTTTATTGATATTGAATTCTCTTAAATTATATTGAATTCATGGAATTATCTGGAATTATTTGAATTCTGTTGAATTATTTGAAGTCTCTAGAATCATTTTAATTCATTAAATTATCTTCATTCTTTAAATTCGTTTAAGTTCTATTGAAATCTTTTAATCTCAAATTGAAATCTCTTAAATTTTCTAGAAATCCTTCAAGTATTTTTAATTTTTTCAATTTTTTCAATTTTTCCAATTCTTTTGGATTCTTTACATTCTTTCGAATTCTTCAAGTTCTTTTTATTTCCTCAAATTCTTTTGAATTCTTTAAAGCCTTTTGTATTCTTTGAATTCTTTTCAATTCATTATATTGTTTTGAATTCTTTGAATACTTTTGAATTTTCAAAGTTCTTTTCAATTATTTTGAATTCTTTGTATTCTTTTGAATTCTTTGAAATCTTCTGCATTCTTTGAGTTCCTTTGAATTTTCTGAATTCTTTCAAATTATTTGAATTCTTTTGAATTACTTGAATTCTTTTGTATTCTTTTAGTTCTTTCAAATTCTATGAATTCTTTGGAATTACATGAATTCTTTTTAATTCTTTGCATTTTTTTAATTCTATGAATTCTCTTGAATTCTGTGGATTGG
This sequence comes from Andricus grossulariae, assembly GCA_011634705.1. Classification (NCBI taxonomy): domain Eukaryota; kingdom Metazoa; phylum Arthropoda; class Insecta; order Hymenoptera; family Cynipidae; genus Andricus; species Andricus grossulariae. The sequence goes on along the minus strand of JAABKJ010006165.1, from coordinate 4,610 downwards.
ATGGAAATTTTTAAATTCGCTTGAATTTTTTTAATTTTCTCGAATTATTTTGAAAGCTTCTGAATTTTTTTAAATTCAGACGCATCCTTGGAATTTTTCAAATACTTTTAAATTTTCTGCATTGTTGAAATTCTTTTGAATTCCTCAAGTTTCTTTGAATTCTTTGAAGCCTTTTGTATTCTTTGAATACTTTTGAATTGGTTTATTTGCTTTGAATTCTTTGTATTCTTTTAAATCCTTTGAATTCTTCTGAATTCTTTGAATTTTTTCCGAATTCTTTGAATTCCTTGAATTTTTTTAATTCTTTGCATTCTTTTGAATTCTTTCAATTATTTAAAATTTTTTTACTTCTTTTGAATTCTCTTGAATTCCCTTAAACTCTCTTGAATTCTCTTGAACTCTCTTGAATTAGCTTAACTCTCCTGAATCAAATTGAATTCTCCTTAATTGTCTAGAATTCCTTTGAATTCCTTAAATTCTTGAAGTTCTTTTTATTTCTGCAAATTCTTTTTAATTCTTTGAATTCTTTTGTATTCTTTAAATTCTTTTGATCGTTATGAATTCTTCGAATTCTTTTGAATGTCTTAAATTCTTTTGAGTTTTTTAAATTCTTTTGAATTATTAGAATTCTTTTGAATTCCATGAATTTTCTTGAAATATTCGAATTCTCCTCAATTTTCTTGAATTCTCTTACATTTTCATGAATTCTTTTAATGCTTTTGAATGTTTTAAATTCTTTCCAATTCTTTAAACTCTTTTCAATTCTGCAAATTCATTAAAAAATTTTGTATTCTTCGAATTCGCCTGCATTCTTTGATTTTTCTTCAATTCTTTGAATTCATCTGAATTATTTGAATTCTTCTAATTTTCGTGAATTCTTGTCCTTAATTGTGATTATTGACTTGACTTTTGTTAATTCTCCTGGATTATTTTGAATTCTTCTGAATTCGTTCAATTCTTTCAGCGCTTTTGAATTTGTTTAATTTTTTTTTAAATACTATTGAAAGTTTCAAATTTTTTTGGTGTTTAAAAATTTTTTGAATTCTTGAATTCTGGTGCACAAAAAATTTCTAGTGATTAACCCATCGAAAAAAGTCTAAATCCACAATTTTAGATTAATAATTTCTTTTAAATTCTCTTGAATTCTTTAAATTCGTTTAAATTTTTTTCTTTCTTTTGAATTCTTTTGGATTTTTAAAATTCTTTCAAATTCTTGAATTCTGGTCCAAATAAAATTTTTAGTGAATAACCCCTCGAAAAATGTCTAAATCCTCAATTCCAGATTGATAATTTGATAGTAGGATTTAATGGATATTTACAGTATGTACACGCGATGAGCAATTTCACCCGATTAGAGTGAATCGGGTTACTCAGATTAGCATTATTGGCGGTTAAATTTGATTGAACGTGCGCCTAAAATACCCAGTACACACACTTACCCTCGACATCAATTGAAGGGTTGCTTGCATTCGAGAAGGGCGTTAAGTTCACATAAATCTTCTCCAGGACTAATTTCGGCCCCTCTTCCACAAACAGCACTTCTTTTTTTTTCACTGAAATTTACCTTTTCTTTTCGGTCAACGAAATTTATACGCTCACAATGAGACTAACGCACAAAAGTGCCTGAAAAACACCAGAAGCATATAGTGAAAACGTACTACGCAATTACTCACTCGAGTATTTTGCGCAATATTATGCAATCCAATTGGAACCGGTCCATACGGCCCTGACTGTTTTCGTTTCGATTTACCTCAATTAGTATCGACCAAAAAGACGAATTTTCAATAAGATACATTAATTGTCAACCAAATTGTTGAATTTTCAACCAAATGCAAAATTTTTTTTTATTTTTTCAAAATAATATTTAACTAAAATGATTAATCTTCAACAAAAACATGACTTTTTAACAAATCAATTCAACTTTTAATTAAGCAGTTAAATTTTGCACCTAAAAAGATGAATTGTGAACGAAAAATGTAACAGTTGATATTTTAATCCAAAAAGATTTCAATTTTAAATCAAAAATATTTTAATTCATAAAAAAAAGGAATTTTCAACAAAATAATTGAATTCTCAACCAAAAAGAGTTGAATTTTTAACTAAACTGATGAATTTTCAAGAAGCTTTAAAATTTTAATTTCCAAATATCCAAAAATGTGCATTTTTCAAAATTTGTTTCGAAATATTTTCAACTTTTAAATTAATTTTTTTTCTTCTTCAAAATTTCAAAATGTCTTTTGAACTGACTCGAATTTGTTTCTTAATTTTTGTAATTTTGCTAACTGAAAGATTTTGCTTTAAAATCTTGCCCATTCTTTTTTGAAATTTTAGAAAATAATTCAAAATCTTCTGAAATCTTTCTCAATTTACTCTTAAAATTCATTTTTTCAAATTAAGAATCAGTTTAAGTTTTCCTAGGAATTTTGAGAATTTTTTTCATTCTCTTAAAACATGGGAAAATTCTTAAAAATCTGTTTTTGGAAATCTTCAAAAATCTAAACATTACATTTTTTATATCAAAGTGCTGAGCACCTTTTTTCATTGATTGTTATTATTATTAAATATATATTATTTAGATAAAATATATGATATTTCAACCGAAAAATATTTTTATTTTAAATAAAAGATATTTTTGTTCATGAAAAAAGACAAATTTTTAACAAAATAGAGGAATTCCCATCAAAAAAATTAATTTTCAACAAAGTAGTTAAATCCTCGACCAAAAAATAATAATTTTCAATCAGTTGCATTTTTAACCATGAAACAAATTTTCAACAAAATACTGGAATCTTCAACAAAAAATAGATCAATTTTCAATCCAAAAAGACGAATTTGCAACCTATTTGGTTATTAATGTTTCAATCAGTTGCATTTAACCAAATAGTTCAAATTTTATCTTAAAAAAGATTTTTCAGTTATGGAAGAAAAAAAAATTCACCCAAATTATTATTTTTGGGGGATAAATAATTTGAAATACAAAATCAAAATCTCTACCGAACATTATTTTCATAGGTATATTTGTTCATTTGTTTTTAAAGTTAAATAAATATATAATTTACCTAAAATTCTTGAGAAAAATCCAAAAATTTTTAAGCTTGCAGATATGTCAAATAAATATAATTATTTTTATTTGTCAGAATTTTGAAAAATTTCAGGAATGATTCTAGTCAGTTTGAAAGATATTTAGGACTTTTAGAAGTTTTGAAGATAAATATGTCATAAATTGACTCGCAATATTCTTAAAATTTTGAATAATCTTTCAAAATTAAGAAACTTGTCCTTAAATTTTCCAGATATTTTCCAAATTTGTAGACGTATTTTGAAATTATAATAATATTTTGAAATATTTTGAAACTTTTTGCAATTTTCTTTAAAAATTAACTAAAAAATTTTCCAGGAATCTCAATGAATTTTTTTATTTTCTTGAAACCTCTCAAACTTCTTCAAAATCTTCGATATTTTTTTTTGGAAATCCTCAAAAATTTACATGTTGTTAAAAATATTTGAAAATCTTTTCAAACTTGAATTATTTTTTAACCAGTTTCAAAATTTTTAACCTACTAAAGTTCTTTGAAAATTGATCGAATTCTTTCATTTGTCTTGAAATTCTGAAAAATTAAAAAAATTGCCTTTAAATCTTCCAGGTTCTATTTTGACAATTTTGGAAATCTTTTGAAATGCTAAAAGTTTTTTTCAGTAGCACCTTAAAATGAATTTTTCAAAATAAAAAATCAGTTTAAATTATCCCATTAATAATAAGAAATATTTTTTATTATCGTTCCCACTCTTTTTGGAAATTTTAGAAAATAATTTAAAATCTTTTGAAATCTTGGTCAATTTTCGCTTAAAATTTATTTGAAAAAAAATCGGTTCAAATTTTCCCACGAATTTTAAGAAAGTTTTTTCATTTTCTTGAAGCCTTTTAAACTCCTTAAAAAGCTTCGAAATTTTTGTCGAAATCTTCAGAAATTTACGTTAAAAAAAAATTCTAATATTTTCACATTTCAAAATAATTTAATAACTATTTTCAAAACTCTTAAACTTTCTAAATATATTTTAAAATTATTCGAATTTTTCCGACAATTTTCTTCAAATTCTGAAAAATTACAAAAATTGCCAGATTCTGTTAGAAAGATTTTAGAAATATTTTTTAATCTTTTAAAATCTGTTGTCATTTTTTAAAATGTTTTTAAATATTGTCTTAAAATAAATTTTTCAAAATAAAAAATCAGTTAAAATTTTCCCATAAATTCTAAGAAAATTTTTCTATTATCGTGAATACCTCCAAAATCCTTAAGAAGCTTCAAACATTTTTTTGCAAATTTTCAAAAATGTACTTTTTTCAAAACTTTTGAAATATTTTCACCTTCTAAATTAATTTTTTATCTTTTTAAAATTTCGAAATGTCTTCATCTTACTCGTATTTATTATAAAATTTTGCACTCTTGCTAATGGAAAGATTTTGCTTGAAAATATTTCCCATTCTTTTTCGAAATTCTAGAAAATAATTTAAAATCTTTTGAAATCTTTGCCAAATTTCTCTTGAAATTTATTTTCAAAATAAAAAATCATTTTACATTTTCCCAAGACTTTTGAGACCGGCTTCCTAC